>JAPMOR010063156.1:0-40376 GCA_026543865.1 Argiope aurantia | reverse complement strand
CTGCATATAATTGCACACATACTAGTTTAACATTAACACTTCCATTATTAATTAATTCAACAGCGAATGACTAATAATGAGTTTCAGTTTGATTAAATAATAAATATTTTCTGTAAATCTGGATAACGATAGGGTGTGGAAGCCCGAGGCAAATGCTATATATAGATATTATAAAAGTTGAGGCATTAAAGACGAATTCATTACAATATTCTATTACGTTTCTCTTTGTGTGCATTTATGTTTTAAATATAAAAGTTAAGGCATTTAAAACTGGAATTCATTGTATGATTGCGTTGTTGTGCTACATAAAAGTTGCTAATAAAAAATGTGTTTGATTTTTTTGGAATGAAATTACATTTTATAAAAACAGAAAGTAGAAAGTCTTTTTGTGAATAAATAAATTCAATTTAAGAGAATAAAGTTTATAAAAGGAATCATAGTTTCTGCAGTATAAAAATAATGATTTCCTTAAGACTTTTTTTAATATTAATATTGAAGTTTACCATAAGAATATCAAAGCAACCATTAATTACAATTTTATTTGCAAAGTCACTATTAATTTAAATAGGAATGAACATAAAATATAAATTATATTCCTCATATTATATGAAATATGAAAAAAAAAAAATATTATTTAATTTAATTAATTTGACCATATTTAATTCTATTATTTCCTTGCTCATTACAAGAGAATAAATGATATATTTAATGTTTTAAAAGTATTTATCAAATTTTTAATATGTAATTGGCCTTAAATAAATTAATTCGAATGATTCTTGGCACTAATGGAAAATTTGCAATAGTTTTTAAGAGAAACATCTAAATATATTAGACATCACTTTCCCACTGAGTTAATCTCATTATCATTTTATTTTCCTTTTTGATAATCATCAACTTTTTTTTTGCTTCGGTTATTTTCAAGAATTTCTAAAGTAAAAAAATTGATCTTTTATTTTTTTCATATAAAAGACATCCATTAGTATTAAGGAGATAGTTTCATCACACTTAATTTACTTCACACATGGGCATTTAAAGTAAATAATTTCATTTGTATAAAACAGCAAGTTATTATTAGTTTTCTTCTGGTGAATCTAAGTATATGAGCGAAATGCTCACAAGAACTTTATTTTATTTTATTAAATACAACCTATATGTTATAGATAATATGGATGCATTCAGTTTCAAATATTTATATAATTCTCTTTAGTATTACGATATTGCAGAGAGTAAATTATTGCGTAGCAGAGATAATATATCAAAATATATTCGCATAATAATTTTAATGGTTTTCTTAGTTTCACATTCGAAAATTCTAAAATCTTTGAATACCAATTTAATAAATAACTTAAATCGATAGTTGAAGAACTTATATATCAAACACTGTCAGAAGCGGCATATATCTTAAACGAAATAATGATAAAGATAAGTATGTCTGACTGGAGAAGACAATTATATTTGATTATATTTCATTTGCTTCTATAAATTAAAAAATAGATTACAATTACAAAAAATATTTTTTTAAATATGTAATTTGTTACAGATTAGAGTTAGAATATAATTTCTATATGCAACTTGCTCAGAAATCTGTTAAATACATTGCTAATATTGCTTTGCATTAAGAGTTGCATTAAGAGTCAAAATTCTAAATTATAACATACTCAATAGATTTGTTTCAATGAGTAAATATTTATTATTTAAATTGTTAAATAATTCATGCTTTATCGGGAATCTGTATGAGCATTTCAAAAAAAAAAAAGTTACCGATAAATTTAAGAGATCGGGAGAACATTTATAAATATTTGATTATTTACACTGGAATTCTGTACCAAAAAAAAGTTAATTAAAAGTTGGTTTGAAAAGCTAATATCAAAAATTTTGAAAAGTTTCCGGTGCTCATTTGTATGATATTTAAATTTTTGAATGACACAAAATTAGATAATTTAATTTTGCTGTGTATCAAAAAAAGTCGTTGTGTAATATATATCACACAACTAAATTAGATCAGCTAGCAAAGGCCCTTCAGTCGCGGGTTTTTTTTTTTAATTTTGAATCTGTTTTCATTTTGAATTTTAATTGTTATTTCAGAATACTTAAAGCTTGAATAGCAATCTATTTTAAAATGAAGATATAAGAACAATAAAGGGAGTTGTATCTGGAGGTCCAAAACGGAAATTTTTCTTGTGAATAAGCTTGGTTAGTTTCCATAGAGGAAATGATTTTTCATATATTTTAAATAATCTGTAATAATTTACACAAGGAATAATCTACCGAATAAAAGGAGTTTTAACTTCGTATTAAAGAACAAAATTTACATTTAAGCTAAAAATGAGGAATAGCCGAATTCCTTGAACACTTACATTGAATAAATTGACAACTTTATCGAAGTTCTACGGATATAAATAACACACTATTCTCGATTTAAATTCTCTCAAGAACAAAATTATATGTTTTAAGTTAGTGAATTTTCCTTTTAGAATAAAAGATCATGTGTTATCTCCACGATGTTATTTGATATTCTTAATACCAGATCGATGCCATGGCGATATCCTAATAATGTTGTTCTGCGTTTTCTCATAACATGGTTAAAAGATTCTCCAGAATATGAAAGATGTGACAAAAACTGAGTGGTGTTTTTGCCATCAAGAGCAATAAAATTATGCAGATGACCATTTATAGATACATATAGATGACGTTTGTCCTTATATATGATTTAGTAGGCATTTTCTAGAGTTTGACTAGGTAGATTATGTCACAACTACGAGATTGGATTTATTTTTGCAATTTTTAGATCAAAACTATTGGAATTATTATTGATTTACAAATTTTAATGAGGCTTACTCATAATATAAACGTATAATAGAATTGGAAAACATTTACATGCTTATTTTCAAAGCTATATTGGTGACTACTTTAGTTATAAAAACAATAAATAATATGAAATATGAAATCACATCATCTAAGCGTTCTCAAAAATACGAGCTAGTAAGTTCAAAAGAAAACTGAATCCGATGCTGCAAAGTGAAGTATAGTTTGAAATCAATCATTTTGATTTTTGTGTCATTAAGTAACCTCAGTAAACCTCTAAAAGAAATTTACTGTTTTTTTTCTCAATAGTATCAATGTTGGATAAATTCATCTATTTTTCAATGCACTCAATACATTCATACAGAAATAATTTGAAATATTTTACCATTAATTTTGAATATCTAAACCTAACTGCCAGGAAAGTGTAATTCAGAAATCTAATTGAATTATTCTTAACAGACTGCGCATTTGTAAAGATAAATATTTGTCAAATAAGATAATTAACTAGTGTAATAATACAAGCCCTAATTTACTTTTTACAAGCTTTAATTCAAATAACTCTAACATATCATCAAAAATTTTAGCAGAATTTTAGTGTACAATATAAATTAACTCCTTCACAGTCGAAGCAGATCAAAATTAGTGAATTGGATAAATAATAAGTTCAGCTTAAAAACATCAAAAATGAGAAACCAAACACAAAGCTACAAGGAAAAGTGCCTGCAATAACAATGATTATATTTCTATGGTCTATGTAACTTAACTGGGAGATTGTGATTAATATGTTATCTATTTTTATAGAATTATAAGAGTAAATATATCCGATTTCTATCCTAATTTATTATTTTATCTTCATTAGTTTTTCAATCGTAATGATAAAAAATCCAGCCAACTAAATGTGAATTATCGGAAGATTTTTTTATGTTTTTGAAAGTTTAAAGCATGAACAGTTTTGTTTCAAAGAAAGTATAATACTCTAAAAAGCAACTTATGTAACTCTAGTTTCTGATTTGGAAAAACTAAGTGCAGAATTGTTCTTCTAAATGAATAGAAGAAAAGGCTTTTAAAGTCACACTTGTCGCAAAATATTGCTAGATATAATTCTAGCATAGTGCATGATGTTTTTACGTCCTGATAAAACTAGGGAAGTGGTTATTTTATGAATTAAAATGAGGTCTTTTTTTACATTGTAATTCTAATGGCATAAGTCAAAGCCTCTCTATGCAGAACAGGTATCAAAAGAAACATGACTTTCTATTATCTGCTTGTTATTCTAATCTGACAGACGATCTGTATCCTGAAAACTGACAAGAAAAGAAAATCACAGAAGGTAAATTATTCATTTAATTTTTTACTGTTATAATTTTATTCACGATATCAATCATTTATTTTATTAATGATGAATGTTTGTATACATTGCTCTTTTCACAAATGCCAAATATGTAATGAGTACTCGCAAAATAATAGTGCCTATAAATTTATTATCTGCCTTTCTATAGTTTATAATTTTTTTTCCAAAAAAATAGTGAAAAATTATAGGATACTAATTAATTAATTGCTATTCGTTTTACAAAAAATAATTGCCAAATAGAAAAATATGAGTCAATTAAAACGCTTGCATATTACAGAACAGAATATTATACAAAATGCAATATGGGATCAGCTGAATAATTATGTAGTGTAACATTTTACCTTAAGGCAATTTCAATTATTTCCAGAAGTAATCTTCGCTTAGCCATATCTATCAAAGAGCAACATTTAATTCAAATGGATTTAAAACTCATTTTACTGAATTACAAAATTTATTATGAATTATGGAAGATACACGAGAAAATTCATTCAGGAATAAAATGCGTTACCTGAATAAAAGCCCATGCCATTACTAAATAATCCTACGAATATTTTCTACAATGCCTCATTAAAATATTTTTATCAACTTTTTAATAAACACATTGAAAATTTTTGAAAGAAAGATTAACATTTTGAAAGCAGACAAAAGTCCACATGCAATTGGAGAAACCCAGCGGACGTCAATGGGGTATTTAATTACAACTTTATTCTTTCGTGCCACTAATATAATTATCTGACTAAGGCTAAAAAGACGAAAAACGTAATCTGAAGAACATCTTATTTTCTGTCTCTCACGATGGTTTTTCTTTTTTGTTCGCTTCCAATGCGAAGAGAAATACTTGTTCTGAAATGAGGTTCATTAAATTTCAACAGCAATCGAATATCCCGTTCGCTACTTGACAAAGTTTCCCTCTATTAGTATTTAAAGAAACTCCCTCCGCAAGCGTTAATGAAATAAAGAATAGAAAAAGAGACAGGGAGAATGGAAATATTTTGGTCCAAAGTTCTTCTTTTCTTTTATTTCCCAAACTCATAATAATGATTCAGAAATATTATTATCTAGTTCTCTTTTAAAATAAGAGTTTTCCGAAGGAGGCGACAATGAAAACAAGTATTCTGATTTTATAGAAAATCAAATCCAGCTTTTGTTTAGAAAATATTCTTGCATTGTGCGATGGAAGATTTAAACATTTTTTCGCTTTAAAGTAAATCGATTTGCAAGTAAATGTAAAAGTTTTATTAGGCTGCATTTTCTTACGTTTCGATTGGAAATGTCGGCTACAAAGAGTGCACATTTGTTATATATAATTTATTTTTATACTGGATTAACTGTAAAAATTGTATTCTTTGGGATAATCTTATTGTTACTGCAAGTATGTTCAATTTGTTTCAATGTATAAAGATTTATTTTTTATGAATAAATTTTTTTTAAATAAATTAATAATTTGTTTCATAGAAATATACATTGATAATATGAAACAGTATAAATTATACATTTTTTTTAATTCATTCGTTATTGTGAATGTGAAAAATTAACACACATTCATGTTAAATTAGTATTCCTCTAGAAATGAAATAAATAAGTGATTATATAGGAATAGTAGTAGTTATTTATTATCTTTATCTTACGATCATACTTTCCATACTGCATTAGCGCAAATATCTTATTTATATGAAGATATATCCCTTATGCTGTTATAAAAAGAAATCTATCTACTATATCAATAACTATACTTCTCTATCTAATGAATACATAAAGTCAATTGTTCGATTAGATGGACAAAGTACTATGCTCTGTTTTCTTGAATACATTAACTATTGAGCCCGATGGAAAGAAAATATATATTTAACCATTACTAATAAACAAAAATAGTTCTTATATATATATATATATATATATATATATATATATATATACATATATATATAACTGGATGTATCGTATAATTTTAGGATATAACTTTTTTATAAATCAAAAAGACTTAAATTAATAAAAAAAGATATTTAATATTAAAAAAATACCATTATAGTAATCAGAATATAAAGTATAATTCTACAATCAAGAGCATGTTTTCATTTTATTTAAGACAATAAATTCAAAGAAAATTTCTCTTTTCTCTATTCACAGGCTTATAATATTTATTTTTATTTTTAGAAAATGTATATGTAAAACCCCCTTATATAGCGACAAACTATTTTGAAAATTCTTATTACTATGAATAATTTAAGAAATGACAGAACCCGCTGAAATAGTTGTAAAAGCGAGAAATTATTTTCAATCCTCTTTTATGCCAATTGCGAAGCATTCAACAATTGAACTGCATAAATTTCGCCTTTTCAATACAAAATTAGTTGCTAATGGCGACACCAAGCATAATTAATTCAAGAAAAGCATATCTTTTTGCATAGCATTACTGTAAATGTATTATAAAGAAGAGAAACTTCTACTCGATAATTTACATAATCTTTACAGGAAATATAGAGTGGCAGAATTACCAATTTTTGAAAAACTTTTGAGGATTATAAATGCTTCCATATCGTTGTTATATTTATCGCACATTTTACCAAGAATCGTTAATGGAATATAATATTCACAATAGATCATCAAACAAATTAAAATATATATTCCCGAAAAAAAATTAAAATTCCATTTATATATCTATTATAAATATTGGTTATTTATTAAAAGGTGCACAATAAATATAAAAAAGACATATTCAGGCATCTAAAATAGTTTCAAATATAATAATTTATATATTGATGATCCCTTAGCCATAATTATAACAAAAATGGAGCGACTGCATTTGATGATAGTATTTAAAGTGTGTGACATCAACTATTGTTACAGAATGTCTTAACCTTTTTCTTTTTTGTTTTGAAGTCAAAAAACACTCATATATAGCACTTGTACACACACACATACAAAAAAGAAGCTTTCAAAGTGTTTTTTTTAAAAAGTGGCATCACAAGATTCAGACTGCACAAAAATTAAAGCTCAAATTCATAAGATAAAAAAATGCGCCTACTTTCTTCACCATTACGCGTTTGATAGCAAGAGATATAAAAAAAAATGTGTATTTATCACTCGCTAGGAAACTCATTAAAACATGAGATTATTAATTTGAAAGAAAAAAATCATAACCTTTTAATGAAACGAGAGATTATGTTGATTTTTAATTAGAAGATAGAAACAATATGCGAGATATGAGTTTTTTCAAGGAAATATATAATAAATGAGAGAACTTTTTTTTTTCAAACTCCAGTTTTTTCAATATGGTAAATGATACAATATTATTCTTTAACTTAAAATTATTCTGAAGAAATAAAGAAATTAAATATAGAAATGTTCATCAACAAGATATTAATGAAACTAATTAGAAAGAATTCAGCGCAATTTCCTGAGAAATTTATATTAATATCACATTCGGTTGAGACCTTTCAAAAAAATAAATGGCATATTTCAGTTGTCTGTTTTAATTAGAGCCCTACATAATTGCAGATAACGGAAAGATTTTTGGGAAATTTCTAAAATTATATTCCAAATTTTTTAAGCATCTAGTATTAAGAGAAGTTATTTATTTTTTATAAAGTTTTGTTTTCACTTTAAAATTCAATCTTATTAAAAATGGAAAAATTGTTAAAAATAAAATAAATTCTATATAATTTTAAATTTTACTATGTTCTCATTTTATATATATAAATCACAGATTTTGTAAGCAAAAATAATTTTTCTTGCAAATTTTTCTTTAAACTTCTTCAGATTTTATTTCTGTATATTTTCCAACATTTACAGAATGTTAGAAATTTTGGAATCTATGGTCCTTCTTAGTCAACTTGTTGACAGCTAATTCCTAAAATATATATGCATATTTTCCCAATTTACAGTTATTTGTAGTTTAAAAGAAAATTAATTTTTTTTATATTTTATGAAAATGTGACTTAATTTCTGAAAATTTTCAGCCAACAAGATAAGTAAATCTTGTAATAATAAAGAAGACGCGATAATTTAACTAATGTTGAAATGTAAAATGTAACATTTTTCTCATAAAAAATTGTTGCTCTAGCCGGGTGGCATTCAATAAGATGTTGGAAACAATGTGTGAAATTTATTTTCTCTTAGAGCTTTATCGCAATTCTTTCAGATAACAGCAGTAGAATTTCGCACATAACCCTTCAGATTTGTAATCACTCACGTTACACTATGGAAAATAATATAAATTGATTATAAAATTTAAAAAACGATTATTTTAGAAAGGTATTAATGAAAAAAATTTTATAATATTTTTTTTTCAAAAGTATTTTTGTAGAATAGTATGTGGTTTTCCTTATCATCAATTATCATACGCTCAGATTCGTCCTTCAATGATAATATTCAAAGTCAATGAAGGGATAATTGGTTCTCTATTAAACTATTTCCTCTATATTTTAATAAATCTGATTTATTATTCGAAAGCAAATACCCTTTTTTCATTGGCTGAAAAATTAATTTATTTTCTCTAAGCAAAAAATTAAAAAAAAAAAAATATATCTTGAATGAATTAGAATTTATTAGCTACCTTTGTAATCCAGTTTGTTAGCCCAAATTATTGCTCTTAGGCTGTAGAATGATTTATATGGCAGGCAATTAAGCCTTATTATTTGATAAATGGAAAGCGTGCATTTAATTGAATCAATCTGCTACAATTTACTGTGGGTCCAAATCAGAACAAATTAACTAAAACGAAATACCAAAAAAAAAAACCTTTTTCAGAGTTGATGTCCAACGAATGCAATTCACTTATATTATTTTCGATATTAAGAATAAAGTTTGGATTAATTTATTAAAATATGGATGAGTTTGAATTTCAATATAACATTAAAAATATCGTTTCACGTTGTGTATTGAATGAAACTAAAAAAATATTAAAAATAAAAGAATATACAAATATGAAAAAAAATGTGATTTCTTTTGCATTTTCTTTCCTCTTAATGATTGGTCTTTTTAGTATAGCGGCAAGTAATCTCCCTATATATATATATATATATATATATATATATATATATATATATATATATATATTTATTTTTGCAAAAAAGAAAAAAAGAAAGCAATAAGTCATATCGATATTTTCCTCAGCATCAATGCAAAATTTATCAGATACAATCCCCCTTTCCAGAAAAACTTAAATACAATTACTTTTAAACTTGAAACAATAGCAATAATTGTTTTCCTGGTATATTAGTTTAAAAATAATCATTACTTTGTGATTATATAGACTGGCGTAATCTGGCAAGCTTAGTTACGCAACAGATTAAGAAGAAAGATAATAGACAGTATCCAGACATTTATTGATTCTTTGTTCAACAGCGGTCTAGCTAAAAAAGATCTACAGTCAACAGTGGTTGAAAAAGAATATAAGAAAAAATATAAAAATAAAAGTCTTTTTGAAAGTGAAGCTCTGGAGACTTTTTTTTTCTCGTGGGAGTTAGAATTCCATGAAAAACGCCTTTCATTCGAGAGTAGTTGAGATTGGAATTGAAAGTTCTATTACTCTGTGACAAAATCAGGAAAATCCTTTCTATTAGAACATGTGATCTGATTACTTTTTAGATTTAATACTGAGGCTGATTTTTTAAAAGGAATTCGGGATCAAATCGGTTGTATAAGAAAGGTGTACGCAAGAAAAGAAAATAAATTTACTTTTTAATATATATATTTAGGGTTTTCCTCGAATGAAATGCATTTTTCTTGTAGAAAAGTGCACTGAATGTGAAAATTGTATTGTAATTTACTACTTGAAGTACATAGATTTAGTTAGTATTAATATTATATATATTGTATGCATTGTTATATGTTTTATAATTTACTATTTGAAATGCATAGATGTAGTTAATATTATATTATAAAGTTTAGTTTTATTCACTATTGCCTTAATGTTCAAGTTTAAGGAATTGATAATATTTAAAATAACGATGCATGGAAAATAATAATTTTTTAAAACATTATAAATTATATGTTTTTGATTTTTTTTATAAAAATGAAGTCTCTTTTGCCTGGCATATTTATTTCAAAGTAATAGAGGGAGATAAATTCCTAAATTTCTTAGAATAAAATGAATTCTCATGTTTTCACATTGAAACAAGTTTATAAATGTTATGTACACTTTATTAATAATATTATATTTTTATAAATTGTTTTTTCATTCTTAATTTTCTAGGCAAAAACGTACTTAAAATAAAAATCTATTGAAATTCCGTTCCAAAAAGAATAAGACTTTTATCATTTTCATTCGAATAACTTAATTCTAGACTGAATCCGATAAGAAGAAATGAAGAAAAAACACCTGAACTATATTTCAATATAAATTTTCACAATTCAAATTGTATCCTAGTACTTTATTTAACAAGATATATTCATAAACAATTAATGTCTGGCGTCTTGTGAAATTACGAATAAAAAAAAAACGTATCAAATTCATGTATATGAACTATAGTGGAAAATCGGAAGAATTTCATTTCTAATAATTTTGCAATCTGTTTGACAGAAGGAAAATTATGTGAATAAAAAGCTATTACAAATTTTTGCTTTGCATTTTTTTTCAATGAACATTATTAAAAGATGTATTAAAATTTTCTTCATGTATCTCTTTTTGAGTCTTCCCAACCATCCAAATTCCTTATTTTGTTGTAAATTTCAATTTTCTCTCAGCAGTGCTGTAATATGTGATATTATCTACATAACCACAGAATGGTCTCATTTTCTCTTGATGTCATTATAAGTCTTTTTGTACTGATAGATGGAGTACCTTTCAGAGTCATAATGACCTTGGTAAATTCTATTTTTACTGTAACAATTGTATTTATCATACGGTTATTAATATATTATTTCTGGTATCATTTCCTCCCATTATTTTTATGATTCCCAATTTTGGTCAAAGATCAATATTCAGAAAAGTGAAGAAAACTGGAATTCTTGAACATCTATCAATCATTTTCATCATCATAATGTGGTAAAAATAATATTTTGCTACAATTTATATAGAGTAAGCATGGATATGAAACAAAGAAAATTGAATTAAATAAAGATATTTTATATAAAATGTCAAATAACAACAGTATTGTAGTGAAATGAACAGATAACGTGAAAATATGCTAAAATATGGCATTTATTCGGAATCGTTCATCACGAAAACTTTCACATTATGCACAATTATGTTAAAAATCATTCTCGATTGATTAGATTTGAATTATTTTTATGACTTTAGACAACAATAAATATCTCGAAATTAGGGACGATCGAAACAATATATTTAATTTAATATGTATTTTGACCAAAAAAAATCAGTGGAAGTAATCTGCCCAAAATCTTTTGACATGTTCTCCAAAACAGATCTTATACCACCTTCCTCTAAGTAAAATTGTAGACCTTCGATAAAGCCAAAGACACCTTTCTTAGAGCTGGTGAACGATAGCTGCGAAATATAGATCTTAAGCATGGGTCTTGCGTCTTTATTAAATATATTCCAATAATATGTATTTTTAATTCTTTTTGCCTGCCGGATAATATGAAACTTTGGCACAAAGCTATGATTGAAGTCAAAAGATAATGTACCGTTTATTAGTAATTGAGCTCATATGCATGAAAAAGTACAGACCGACTGACGGTTACTCGTGTGGCGGATTTAGTTCGAAATTCGATGAGTTTTTATATTTTAGATGCTAAACCTGTATACTAAATTTTATCTATTTTATTCTTTGCGTTTTGTAGCTATCAGATTCATTTGACGTGATTGAACAATCAGACAAATAGACATCTATTGAAGAAATTTTGTTAAAATTTGAGAGAAGTCTATAAATTTAATCATGGTGCATATACTAAATATGGACCCAAAATTCAGTCAAACTCAAAGCATTATGTTACCAGAAATGTGTATGACTTTAGAAAGGAAAGAGTGGACTTTCTTTAAATTCTAGAGATCGAATTTTGATGATTGCAATACTTCTTCTATATTTCGGATCCGAAAATGTAAGAAAGAAGCGTTTCTAAACTATATTAGATTCGAAAATTCATCTAAAGCCAATAATGGCGATGGCCGAATTTAAAAATGTGAGTAGGATTAAGCACTATAAAAATTTTACAGTTAGACATTATTGATGTAAAGAAGTAATTAATAATTGCAAAATATGAAAAGATAGAAAGGAATGTTATCAATTGCAGAAATAGTTCCATTTTCGCTGATATTCAAGATTTATATTTTAAATATGGTAGCTATGTTTGATAGTTTTTTTAAAAGCAAACTTCTTGGACTTGACACACTTCGTTCATATAATTTCTATACTCAGTCCATCAACCTACTTTCAGATGTTTCTTCTCTTATTTACGACCACAGTATTATCTATTACGAAACACTTATTGTTTGGCTCCCAGGAGATTTATCGCATCGATCAATGAGTCTGACAACATTTTGGTGGCCTTTATGGATGCCATTCTGTCCCAAAACACCCTTCTCCTCTTCTCAGATGGCCTACATTTTCGCTAAATGGCATTCAAAATTCATACAACCCACAAATTGATACCTCCCGTTTCATTACCGAGTAGAAGAGCTGGGAAATTGGCAAAATATGCGGCAACTACCGAGAGGGTATGTTGCAGCATTGCAAATAAACCACAATCTATTAGGAATTCTACTAAATAAAGCTGAATAGCCATTGGCTGTAACCTAGGCGGAGGTCATTCCGGATCGTCTAAACGAGACAACCTCTCGAACAAAGCGCGGTCTAATATGGAGGGGACAGAGTTAAAATTACTAATTAATATTTTACGATCCAAAGTGCATTACTATGAGAAAGCATTTAATGCGAAATTTGTTAAAGTTATGACTTAAATTCCTAATTATTGAGCAAGTAATAGGCAGATTTTAAACTTAATCTGAAGATTGTGCATATAAATTAAAGCTTAAGAAATCTGAACTATAAATCTCCTAGATTTGTTAACGCAGTTTTTAATTATTTGGCATCATATTGAGTAGTGATTAAACTTTTCATTTAAACATAATGAAAATTAGTTAAATTATAATGAAAAGGCAACAATATTATTATAAATCATATTATGTTAAATTCTGAACAAGTAAGGGTTTACTTTATAAATATACTAACCACCTTTGGCGACTAGGATATTTGAATGCGTTAGGATTAATACACGCTAAAATTTTCAATTAAATATTTAATGTAATTTTGTCTTTTAATAATTTCTTCAGCAAAATATTTTTAAGCTATTAATTTTGATAATCGTATAACCCATATAGCTATATTATACCCATATACCATTATATAGAAGCCTTACGCCATTTTGTTAATTACATTTCTCTAATTTTCTCTTAATTTCAAATTGTAGAGAAATGATAAAACTTCCATAATTGCGAAAAAATGTTTTAAAACCACATGAAAGTTTTTTTTTTTTTTATGAATACAAAAAATCGAATTCTGCAACCGTAAAATCTTATTATTACTACAGATTCTTTTTTTTTAAATTTATACATTATCTTAAAGAATTATTCGATTAAAATTATGTCACATATAGTCAAATTATGTACATATCATAAAATCCATGCTTACTTTTGAAAGGAATTAAATGTTTTAAGTAATCTTATAGTTTATTTCAGTCAATAAATGTACTTCTGAAAACAATTATGAGGAGTAGATTTTATATAATTCTCCCATACTCTGAATCACATTTATTAGAATAATTTTGAAAGTCTATTTCGAGCTTCTTTGATTAATCTTACCGAATTAAAAAGCTGCGAATATCATTATGTGAGAATAGTTTCAACAATTTCATTATTTTAAGCAATCAGCCTAACCTTTAATTGAGTATTTTATTCAAGATAGTCTATAGGGAAGTCTAAAAGTGTACGTTTTAACAGAATGGGTACATTCAAATTTTCATAACTCAATTAGTTTTAATTACAAATGAGTAGAATTTTTTTATTTAAAGTATTAGTGTCTCAGGAATATTTCATTAAATATGACACACATAATCAATGATCTGTATTTAAATTTAAATTTTGTAATTCATCAGAACATTTATTAAAACTGAATTAATATAATTATTTTTTTTATTCGGACCATTTATAATAATAGATATATATGTCTATCTTTAAAGTTGCTTAGATTAACTGTTAGATGTATATCCTGTATATATTCCACAGTGTTTGCCTTAAATCAAATTATATTATTAAATTAATAATATAGATATTTTCAAAGTTTCACAGAAAACTTTTCTTACATTTATTTTAAAAAAATTATATTTTACAGTCATTTTATTTCAAATAGATGATGATAATTAATTAAACTTTTTAGTTTGCGATAAGGTTTAACATGATATATTAATTTCAGGTTTTTCCAATATTATAGCAATACGTTGATAAAAGCTAATTTTTCCAATGCACGAATAACCAATTTTCCTATGCATAGGAGATTTGCAGGTTAAATCACATGAATGTTCAATTTTATTTTTATTTTGTGCGAAATACATTATTGTAAAATATGGTTAAATTATTATTTAAAGATTTATTAAAATTAAGGAAATATATAGGTTAAAAATAGGTTATAATTTAAGGATTGAAATAATAGGTTATTTATGGATTAAATTAAATTTACAGTTTTTTCAAAATAGGTTATAGATTAAGTTTATAATTTATTATTTTAATGTGAAATGAAACTTCGGTATAATTGAAAAGATAATTTTTTGAACTTATGATGATGTTAAAATCTTTCTTGTATTATAATATTTTAGGAAATTGCAGTGAAAAATCCCCGAAATTTCGCTTAATTTTGAAATAATCAAAATTATAATTAAACATAACAAAACAATCATCCGAAATGCAAATTTCCACCCTATAATCTGTGCTTGCCAAATTTGGTAACTCTCAAGTGAAATGGTGAGACATGTAGAGCGTCATTACACAAACACACACACATGAGAGCACAAAAAACACAATTTCTCGTTGATCTTTATTATAAACAAAGATTAAGATTCCATTTATTAAAAAATGTTAACATTGGTTAAAGTTATTAAATAGGGGTTATTTGGTATATCTTGGATATTTACTTCAAAAACTTTAAACAAAATGTATTTTGAAAATTAATTTATTAGATTAATTTTCTAATCCCAAGATACTATTAGTAGTTGTTAGTTTTTGTTTTCGTAGTTTTGGTGCTAACCATTCAAACAATATATAGTACATAATATTCAAGAAAAATCCTTTTTGCCATATCTGGTATAAAAACTATTATGTATTAAATTAAAGTAATTTGATTAGCTATTTATTGCCCAAGTTAATAAATTTGAGAAACTAATAGGCATTACTAATTCTTATCATGGTGACCTTCACTCTAATAAAAAAATATTTAATACTGAATGGGACAGCGGTAAGCATGTATATAAGAATTATGGGTCAAGCTCCGTCACCAATGTAAATAAATGAAATAATTAAACATCTGTATATCATTTATCTAACATGTATCTATCATTTATCTAACATCACATTTCTTTCTTTAAAAATATCCTAATTTTTACGTACATCATTTACAAGTATATGACTGATACTGAATATGTGTTTAGATATGATAATTTTTCTATCTCTCTAAAAAAAAAAGAATATTACCGATAAAATGCCACTTCCCAATTATTAAAGACTTTGATATTTTGATTATCTTGTTTATATATGAAAGGACATACGGACCGAAATATAATGTCCTGAAAACATGTTCATAGTCTCGAAGGCATAAAGCGTCGGCCGTTTACGAAATATCCAGGCAGAATATTTTGACGATAACAATACTTTTTGTTTGCATATTAACAGAATTTAAACATGGCAACCCTTTTTTGATTTTTATTCTAAGTTGTTTGATGTGATTTTTATATCTTTACAATGAGGAAAGGTGGCTTGAAGTATGAAGTCGTCATTGCCTAACTTTTGAAATCTGAACTGAATAAGTTTCACAGAGAATAATAGATTGTAGAGCATTTGAAAGGCGAAGTAATCCACTTTTGTTAAGTAAATTTTTATTGTTTATTTGCGCTTATCCACTTATGAGTATATAAAGTGCTTGCAAGTATTTTGATACTTTACCTTACGAAATGGTTCTGATGTCTAGACATCAAAAATAAAATAAATTTTCTTTTCTGAATATTAAATTTTGAAATAAAACAGATTTTAAAGATAAGTCACAAATTTTTTTGTGGCACATTCTTCTATGTTCCTATGTAGATTCTGAGGTTATTCATACTTGCATATGCAATCAGCTAAGTAATTCTGGAAAGGAAATGCTGCCCTCAAGATTATAAATCTGTTAATGTAGATGATCTATCTTTGGGGGATATTTATCAGAATGATAAGAAATAGCTGAAAGAGAAACTAAGAAAGAGGCCAAAGAATCTTCAAAGTTTTCTTTTTAATGTATCTGGGAAATCATATTACACAAGAAATGATAACAAAAATTGAAAAGAACAAGTAAAACAATATTTGAAATGGAAATTTTTTCTCGTTTTCTATTAATTAAGATAAAATGTTACTTCGACTCTCTTTTTTTGCTACAGAAAGATTTTGTTTTCACTGATTGCCATTAGATTTATGAAGACCAAACTTGTGATATACCGCAAAGTTTTGCAATACATAAATAGACAATTCTGCTTGCGAATATATCGAAAGTTTCAAATTACCAGTTACAATAAAAGTAACATATCCCTTTATAAATGAAATGAATAGTTTCTTTCATTTCAACTTTAACAATTAATCTAGAATATTTTATGTTTATTATCAGATGTAGTATCATTATAATGATTCCAGCAGCATTCATTGAAATCAAAATATGCAATTGTTTAAAAAATTGACCTGCAATGCTGTTCGACAAAATATTATATCATACCATGACCATTTAAACTTTTATTTAAAGGATGTTGAGCATATGAAATAAATTGTTTGCAGATGCGATTAACGCATAAATATTTTTATTTAAAGCATTTCCTCTGGATAAATTTTGTAAATTTCTTTTCAAAGAATGTTGATTTTTTTAAAATCATCCATTAAATCATTCATAATTTGTAGCAATGCATCTCTTAAATACCAAACCTATTTTATGATATGTTGATCTATTTTTGATAATATGTTCTCTCTATTTATAATAAGCAGTTCGAGTAAGAATTCTAATGTTTATTTTGTACATATTTATCAAATGAAATTCAAGTTTTGTTGGGGGGTTTTTAAAGCTGATAGTATCAAACTGAATGAACACATTTTAGATATTAAGATTAATGAAGGCTAGAAATTGACTTCATTGTTAATAATTTAGTTTTCTGAAAATATGCGCTTTTATATAGCGCATATTTTAGTAATGCAATTTAATTTCATATTATACATGTTTCTCAATAATGAATTGAAGCAAATATTTGTGAACGGTTAATAATTAAAAGAGGAGGTATATTAGGCATTTCATTTAAGGAATAAATGAATAACAATCATGGTTTTGTTGTTTATTTCCGTTTATTGTCACAAGACCCATTCGTTTGCTTCATAGCTTCTGATAAGAATCCACAATGATATTTAAAAGATTTACAGGAAAATAAGAATGAAAATTGTCTTGAATAGGTTCAAAATATATTATCTTTTCTTTAATAAATTACTCATTAAATGCATGCATCTTTACCAACATTCAGTCAAGATACCTAAGGTGATAAATAGTAGCTATATCTATTCATTGCAACATGCTAATTCGAAATATAATCCCTGAAGCATTTGTTTATGTATTACCAGGTTTCCATTATATCTCTATCAGGTCAATAACTCTAAAGCATTTATGCTATTTATTTGCGTGAAGTCAATTTATATGTTTGATAAATTTCACCAATAATTCCGAATATTAATGAGCTTGATATATCTGCGTTGTTATAGATGTTAGGTTTATTGATAATAAGTCATAAGTTTGGTAATTTCTATGTCTTGTTATCTAAGAATCTTTAATAAAAAGAGCCTAATTTATAAATCATGATGCAGCATGAATCATGATGATGTAAAATGAATTATCCCTAAAATCATATTATAGATTCTTTACATAAGTGAAACTATAAAAGTTATAATATTTAACATCTGTTTGCATCATGCGAATCCAAGGAATATGAATTAAAATGGGATGTTCAAAAGAGAATTTTGCTTTGAATAGACAAAAATGTAAAAATATCTTGGATGAAAGCATGCATTCATTTATAAATGAATTTAAATTAACATTATCACCTAATTTAAAGCGCAACAAATTTATTGTTTCTAAGATTTTATTATATTGCAAATTTATTATTATGAACATATTTTGTTTTAATTTAATCAACCGCTTGCTTGCTAGCTGTTGTACCAGAAAATCTTTTACCGTTACTTACGGTCAGGAACTGCTGCATCCGTAACGAACTGGAATTTCTTCAAACTGAGTAAATTTTCCAATAGTACCTTAATTGCCTCATGAAGTCTCGTCCCTATTGTATCCCATCGCATACATTCAAGATATTTCGGCCGGCAGATGTAAAAATCAGTGTTGGCGCGATTAAGTCCAGTGAACCATGTTTTGGTAGATTAAAAAAAAGTCGTCTAAGGATAAATAGAATGAATAAGTTTAGTTTCATTCACGAATTTTACGAGACCGAATAGGCCGACTATTATACCCATTCTTCAATTTTGTGAAATCAGTTTTCCCATATTAGTAAAATTAATCTTCAGTAGCAAAATATAGCTGACCAATATAGAGAATTACATAAAGAGAAGAGCAATATGATGAAATTTTTAGTGATAAAGTAAATTATTATCAAAATAATATTAACCTTAACTATAATAAGACACTGTAAAGTTGTAGATATATGTAATTAACGTAAGAGTAATAATTAACACATATATATCAAATTCTAAGTAAAGTAACCCCAATTTTACTTTGTTGAATTACATTTTTAATGTCTGATAATTCTTTGCATATTAGAATTTCTTTTATTGTAATTTAGTTTCAGTTATATGTAAAATTCTAAACATATTTTTCAAAAATGCGACTATGCATTGAATAATTGAAATTTTCTCAGCAAAAAATTAAATTGCCACCATACATTTCAAACATTAACAATATAATGAGAAACGCTACTATTTATTTATATTTAAAAAGTTTTAAACTACGTTAAGTAAAAAACTGTAATCGATTTTGTATGCAGTATATTGATATTCAAACATTCAATTATGCTTTTATTCTATGGAATAGAAAAACAGTGCAACCTTTAAGGGAATAATGAACATTTTGAAAAAAAATACCAACAACTAAAAAAAAATTACAATTAAATCAATATATAATATTTTATTTGCCAAAAATATGAAAGTAAAATGAAATTCACATTGCAAGTCCAAGCTATAAAAGAGCTAAATTCATAGTTTCAGCAATTTTTTATATATTTTTGAAATTTTATTTAACCTTCTCATTCCAGTGGAGATTGCAAAAGTATCGCATCGCAGGTTTTTATTCGTATTATCTATATAAATGACTATAAATTTGGTGAGCTTTTATTTAATATTACAAATAACTATATAGTAGAAAAATCTGTATAATTTATTCAATGACGTGATATTTAATTAAATACTGACTCTTACAAAATCAAAGAATAACCATTTTAAATTTTAAAAAAAGGAAACAAAACTGTGACACAAATCTACTTCTAGGTCCCGGACAAGAATAAAAACCACAAAAGATCAACCTGCTTACTGAGGAGGAGAGAAATAATCCATAAACGCTAAGGGTGGTAGAAATCGAAGAGGTAAATTTCAACAAACGCTGTTAATAGAAGCGGAAAGCATCTTCAAGATTTTCTCGTTCATAGCCCGCGTTTAGAAATTTTTTTCTGATTTTGGCTCCCGAAACCTAAAGGTTCATAACCAGTAATTAAGAAATATTTCTAGAAAGGAAAGGTTGAATAAGAATTTATCTGCTTCTAGTTGGTTTCTATATATAAAAGTCAGTTACTGTCAAAATAATAATTTTAACTAAATTCTTAGCCTTTAGTTCTATTGGAATGCTGGCTTCATAACAGCAATATTTGGTAGCATTTCTATCTTTGTTATTTTTCAGCGTGTTATTTTTTTTCAACTGATTAGCCAGCTTATATCTTACATTTTAGCTGTAAGATTGTCCTTTTAAATTTTGTTTATAAATAAGCATTTTTAAGTAACTGAAATATTGCAGTTAGATTATTCAAAGAATTCTTTTTCACTAAACTTTGTTCATACCGGGTAACTTTGCACTCACTAAATGAATTAATGTTGATATAATTAAATTGCGCGACGCTTTTCATCTGATATCTCACGTAGAACTTGAAATGTTTATATTATGAGCTAACTTTCCAAAAAATAAAAATGAAATGTAATTGTTCGATTCCAATTTCGCTTAAAGTATAGGTCAAACATTATTAAGATGCGATAACTTATTTCAATAGTCATATATCAATTTCAAATATTGTTTGTTAGAAAATTTTCTCATATTTGAAAATCTGCCATTTCCTTTTTGTTTTAATAAAGTCATTATCAAAATACAAAAAAAAATCGAAAAAAATTACACCACAGGGGAAATAAAAGAAAACGTTTGGATGAAAAATAAAGAACTATTTATAGCAACAAATAATAGATTTTTGTTCTTATAGATTGAAAATTTTAATTGAAGTGTTCCACTTCAAGTTGATGAAGTGAGCATAAATAAACCTCAATAGTACATATTCATAAAAAAGCATAAATAAATGTAAATTAAATGAATAAATAAGCCCGAAATTATATTCCAATAAATGGAAAGCAAATAAATAATTAAGCCTAAAATCATATTCTAATAAATGGAAAGCAAATTAATAATTAAACCCAAAATCCTATCCCAATAAATATAAAGTAAATGAATAATTAAACCCAAATTAAATTCCAATAAACGTAATGAAAATGAATAATAAAACCCAAAGTCAAATTACATTATAATGGAATTATTCATTTTTAATTATAATCAACTTCTACTGTATAAAATAATTCATTGTTTGTAAACATTTATAAATATTGCTAGAATAATATAAAAGTTTCTTTTCTTTTACGTTATAGTGAAACATTAAGCAATAGAAACATTTGGTAAAAGGTATGACAAAGGTTTAATTCCCTTCAAATGTTTCATTCGAACTTCATTACTGCTTCAAAACTTCATTAATTTTTCAGTATTTTGGTGTCCATCATCTGAATTTCGATGATTTTTTGAAAGCTATACTTTTTAAAAGAAATATAAAATTTAAATCTTTTAGACACTTCATAAAATGTCAATGTACTCTTAAAAACATATTTATAAATATAATTATACATATATACTTAAAAATGTATAATAATAAATCTAATACTTTAAAATATATAAAATATATGTAGATAAGTACATTAAGGGTGATATTAATTATATTTTATGATTAAAATGCATTTAAGATATATTAATTTTAGCAAAACAAAACAAATAAGTTAGTACATTGTGCAAAACGAATTCTATTTCGATCAGTTTTGGATTTAACATTATCAGGAAGGTCAGAAATTCTGAACCAAATTGAATATCGCATAACAGTAGTTGGTTCTAGATTGTATACCTTCGAATGTAACGAATAATATTTTTAGACACTTTTTTAGCTTATATTCATTCTCTTTTCCTCTTCAATCGAACAATCTTTCAAAAGGAATTGATTCAAAATGTTATTTCAGTAACATTGTGGGTGTTTTGTATTTTTAAGCATACTTGAAAAATGTAAAGAAATATTCTTTATTCTCATTAAATTTACGGTTCGAATTTTTCGAAATCCTTTAAACATAATTAGCTCCCAATTACTACAAATAGATGTTTCAAATAATAAATAACTTAACCGCTTTTCACTGACACAGGGAGAGATTCTAGCATTATCATCAAATATATAGCGTGACTCAGAAGTAGTATTGCTTCTATTCAAAAATATAAATAAAAATTATATTACACAAAAAGAATCAAATAAACAGGCAGTCAAGAGCTTGAATAGAGACCTGAAAGTAATAACAACCACGATTATTGTTAACAACAACACATTCATCTGATCCCACTTCACATTCGCCTTAAAATCAACTGCATGGAATTCCATGCAAGTGTTTGCATGCATGATCCTGGAAATCGAAAGACGCATCTGAATGACAGTGTATGCATCGAGGAGATGTCTGATAATTAGAGGAGAAGGACACTTAACCCGAGCCGTTCGTCACGTTGCAAATCAACTAATTGAGTTCGTACACCGAATCCAGATGCGACAGGTCGATTGTCAACGCCACTTAAGGATGGGACTAGCTAAAGAGTGCGCAGAATTTAATAATCTCCGCAAGTCACTTGGGGTGCTGACGTTGGCCTTTCAATTGGAAATAATCGAGACTGACAGGGATGGGGCGCGGGGAAATTGAGACGATTCATTAGTCGTGCTTTAATTTAGTTTGAGGAAATGTTTAGGCTAGCCCTGTCAAAGGAATGCCTGTTCTAAATCCCCTCCACTTTAATATAGTTAATTTAGTTGGCCGGATGATCATTCTACGATAGAGCAGTTTGGAAGAGATTATCGTATGTTAACCCTCGCATTTGCGTTATTACTCAGCTCAATAACTATGGTAGATTTCCATGAGTGAAAATGCTTAGCTTCGATCAATATCTATTCTCGATACGAAGGAAAATCCCTCTATTGTTGATTTGGATATCAATTACTTATGGCAGAGTCTCTCAAAAGCAATATGCTCGCTTATAGTGGTTGGGTATACGATACGAATGCATTTATTTCAGAGATAATATACAAACATTTTATAAAACATGAAAACATGCCTGCATTTTTTTAGCAATGCAGATCTATTCATCTTTTATAAAGCATCTGTACCTGTTTTTACAATAATCAAATCTTAATATAAAATTATATAAGAAAGCAATTTCAGTTTATCTTGCAACCTATTTCTTCCAATATCGAAAGCTATATAAATTTCATCTTTATTTTTGGAAATAAATAGATTTGAAACTAGAAACGGATTTTGTAAAATGAATGTGTTCAGTTATGTTAAATTAATTCTTAATTTCGCATTTAATACTGCTATTCTTTTATAAGATGCTCCTATTTTATTTACTGACATCAATTTAGATGGAATAATAGCTTTTGTTAAATGTAAATGTATTTCAAAAATATGTAATTTGTATTATTGCATATTAGTAATTTTTCACATAAGTTAAACCAAAAAGATACTTAAAAGAAAAAGCTAGTACTTTCTACTTTAATATACTGAAATGTGACTTTTTTCTTCTGAAATTTAAATGATTTTAAGGTGGAAGTTTTTCTGTCATGCAATAAAATAAAATAAAAGCTAATAACTTAATTTTACATATTTTAAGAAGTTACAAAAAGAAGGAATAACTTTACTTTTGAGTTAAAAATAAATTTAAATGCAGCATATGTTAAAAATAAATTCTTATTTTAGAATAATTATTTCCATTTTAAATATTTTAATTTTATCGTGCTGCGAAATATATGTATATATAATTTCATCATATTAATAATTACAGAGGAGTTTTCATCAAATTTATTAAAAATAATTTACGCAATTAAATTTATGTAAATAATACCAACTGAAAAAAATCAAAAGCAAATGAAACCAGCGCATTTTCTTTTGAGTGTTTAACTATTCAATAAACTTTACATGCTTATAGGAATATTTTTATGTTACTTTTTCCAATTGTAGTAATTTATAAAGAAATTGTATTTTGATGTCTAAATTTATTTTATTTGTTATAATATTTTGTTTGTTTTATTAATACGTTTCTTAATCTCCAAATTATTTCTGCAGCAAGCATTTACACTGGAAATCATTAACTTGCACTAAAAAATAATATCTTCAAAAATATGCATGGATTTAAAATTAGTTTTAAAGCATTCTAATTAATTTTAAATGCTACTGAAAGAATAAAATAAACATTAACATACCCATTAATTTAATCTTCACAACACTTTTAATTATCTTTATAATGAAGAAAATAAGTTTATAGATCGACTTTTAAAAAAGTGTTACTCATTCACTTACAGTAATTGCATAATAATCTATGACAATTATTAAAATTTATTTCATAATTTAGAAATCGGACAGTCTCAAAAATTTCGGAGTTCTCACATGAGTTAATCTTTTCGAAACAAGTTTCTTATTGTTTGGAAGTGATTTTATTTAACCTGACACTAGCTAAACTTATGATTCTGATTAATTATGAGTGCCTTCATTTTTCAATAAATTATATTTCATTTAATTTATTTTTATGCAAAATGAAACGGAATATCTACATTTCTGAAAATATAATTCTTTAATAATAATTGTGTTAAGCTTTCATTGTTTGAATATGGTCATTTATTTTTTATTTCACCCATTTTATCTTCAAGGATCAGCTGGAAATAATTTTAATTGGTAGGATTTTGTTAAAATAACAAGTGAGGTTATTACGGATTTGCTAACACTTCACAGGAACATCATTAAAATTTTAGGAAATAATAGTTTTTATTCATTGAAATATAAGGTGATTATTATTATTGATATTATTGTTAACTTACTTTGATGTTATTTTTCATATTTGATATTATTTAGTTATAATGAAGTTTTTATAAGCTGCTTTAAACTTTGCCAGTATTATATTTTTGTAATATGCGATAATTTTTTATCGCATAAACAAAAGCTAACATTTCTTTTTATGCTATCATCATATAATTTTCATGCAATTTGAAATAAAAGAAAATTACCAGAATTATTAACAACACTTATTATTTTAAGGAATTTGAATATAGGAAATATGATATTGATTTGGTTATTATTTTAGCGTTGGTTGTATTCATATAAACTCTTAGACACCTAAATAAAAAAAATCCTGATAATTGATAATTATCTTGATAAGAATTTAATTCACTATCAGGTAAAAAAATTATCTTGATGAAAAAAAATGAATTCTTCAAATGATTATTCTTATAATTATTGCAGGATAATTAATAGATATCTTGATAAGAATTTAATTCACTATCATGTAAAAAAAAATTTTCTAATGAAAAAAAATGAATTCTTGAAATGATAATTCTTATAATTATTGCTGGATAATTAATAATTATTTTGATAAGAATTTAATTCACTATCAGAAAAGAAAATTCTCTTGATGAAAAAAAAATTGTATTCTTAAACAATAATTCTTATAATTATTGCTGCATAATTAATAATCATCATGATAAGAATTTAATTCACTATCAGGTAAAAAATATTCACTTGATGAAAAAAAACCGAATTCGTCAAACAGTAATTCTTATAATTACTGCAGGATACTAAAACATGATATGTATAAGATTTTTTTTAATTACAAAACTTTTATTAATAAAATTTCACTGTCATAAGCATAACGTATTCCTTCGCCAATATTTGAAAATAGCTATCTTATTTATTGTGAAATTCATCAAAATAAGAATTAAATTTCGGATGCATAATAAAAACCGATAAAATAGATTAACAAGAACGAGTATTTTCCCATCACATTTTGATCAATTTCATTTTCATGAATTAAAACAAGTGATTATTCACAAATCTGAAATAATTTCACTAAATATAATTGCTTCAGTATTAGATCTAAGACATAAAAGCCTTGCAGTGAAACGAAGAAAACCATTTTCATTTAAATTCCATACCGATTGTTCAATATAATATGGACGAAAAAGATAATTTCGTTTAATGTAATCACAGATATGGAGAACCAAAGTATTTCTGAGAGAGAATTAATTAAAAGATAATACTGAATGAGTTAACTGAATTTCTTGTATGGGAGGGGATTCTTGGGATGAAAAACATAATTAATATCCTGCTCAAATATTATCCTTAGTGAATGACACATCCATTTGACGCTAAGCCCTGTCTTTGAAATGCTTGTTATTCTTAGAATGGCGGCGAATTTAAATCAACCACTCATTCTCCCTACCTATTTAAACTTGACAGTTTATGAAGAATAATATGTTAACTGTGAAAATTTTCATTTTTTTTAACAAGCCATTAAAAGAGGAGAGAGTGCGCTGAAGCCAAGCGTTTCTCAAGAGCTGTCATTTTTATTATTTTTTATTCCATTTATTTCTTTTTAAAAAGAGTGCCGTTCGCTGATTGCATTTTAATAGAGTCTTTTTCGGTGCATTTTTAAATTCACTACTTCATTTTTTGTGCATTTTAACGTTTAGGTTTGAGAAAGAAAGTGACATATATTTGGCAAACGGACGAATTATGTCTAGTTCAGAATTAAGAGTGGTGAAATATTTTTGATAAATAAGACAAGAAATGAGACATCTTTCTTGCATGGACGCATTTTATTTTACTAATTATAACATGAATTTTTAAGTATTTGGTGAAGACGTCACTTTCATTATGAAAAATAATTAGACTTCAGTTAAAATATCTAAAAATGATAAGGGCCTTAGGTAAATAAGGAATTCAAAGAAAAATTTAGAATATTTCTTTTCGTTCGTTTTCAAGAGAAAAGCACTTAGCTAAAGATTTTCAAAGCATGAGCGGTTCTAAAACTTTTGTACTTATGTAGAAAAACTTGATTAGATTACAGATGCATTGATGAAAACAAGTAATTCTGAATCTGAAATACTTGAATGGAAATAATTTTTTGTTTTGTTTAAATAAAATTATCTTGCACCCACAAAAATAATACTTTAGTTTTTCTAAAGGTGAACACATTTTCGATATCTTTACATAATAAAAATATTTGTTTTTAATCGCTATAAAAATAATATCATACATTTAATTTTGGGAAGATAACAAATAGAACAAACTGTTGAATGGTAGGCATATTGATATTGTTTGATGCATTTTTATTTTCAATGAAATATCGCATGCATGCGAAATTGGAATTTGGAATCAAATTTGCAATTTTTTTCTACTTTGCCAGAGCTTAAAACTTTTGTGCAATTTTAAATCTGCATGTTAAAAATTTAGTTTTCAAACTTATTTTTCAGTTATTCGATAGCTATATTTATATTTTTATTTTATATTTGTGGCAGCATATGATAATAAATCAAAGAGTTACAAAATCAATTTTAAGATTTTCTGATATATGCAATAAGACTACATAATATTTTTGCTATCAAAATCTCCTTTTCTGACGGAACAAATTCCTACAATGACCAATAAAATATCAGTGGATATAACTTTTTTTATCGCTTTCTGACATATACAATTTAAGTTAAAAACATATTGTTTCAAACTTCAATCGATAATTGCATTCTGATCTCAAATATTGTATGCAGTGAACTATTGTGAATTATTAGTTCTAATTTGTTATCTTATATATACTGTTACAAACCTGCAATTCGGCTTCCCAGCATAGTTTGTTCCATCATTGGAAAGAATGTTTTACAGTCATCTGTATGGGACTGAGTCTGGGAGTCGTGTCGGGAGTCCCAGAGCTTGGCGACCATTTGGCGACTTGGCGACGAATTTGGCGACTTTGGCGATAATAGATTATACCCGAAACTTCGAGAATTTTCCCTATCCGTCCAGTAGGAACCGAGATACGCCTCGAACGTTCCTGATTGGTTTAGAGGCTTCTAGCCCCGCCTCCTGAGACCTATAAAAGTGTCCACAACTGCCAGAGCAGTCAAGCCAGTAGTCAGAGTGGACGGAGTGGTCGGAGAAGAGTAAGCGGAATTGACGGAGCGAAGTCAGTAATCCGAATCCGAGTCGGGGAAGTCGAAGACAGAGTAGTCGGAAGCGACGGAGTCAAGCTAGTTCTGAACTGAGCTGTGCGCTACTGTCTGCAGTAGATTCTGGTTGTATGCTGCTGTGTTTGCTGTTGTATGCTACACGTCTCGGGTGAAGATAATCGTCTTCTGTGCTGTATATAGTTGTCGCTTTTGTGCTGTCCTGTGTATCTTCGTGTAAATAAACGTTGTTGTTTTATTTTCTACTGCCGTCTGCTGATTGAGCGTTCTACACACATATCACTTCCACTATCCAAAAGAACTCCGGCAGAAAATTACGTAACGATACATTTTGCTGAGTATTTAATTTTTGAAAAATATATATGACTTCTTTATGGTGGTGACTTCTTTATAAAAATATGACTTCTTTATGGTGAACGTGACTGTCAAATATTTTATACAATAGTTACACAGTTTTATTGATTAATTATATTCTACAACAATCTAAAAATAGAAAATAATTTAATTAAAAATATATACTTCTTAATATATTAATAAAACAATTAATTTGATTTTCTCGAATTTTTTTGATTTTTTTTTCCTATTTATTTTCATTCACAAAATTTGAAATGCCAGTCAGTGTTTGCCTGAGGCAAAATAAATTTTTTGCTCAATCAGAAATATCGTTAATAAGGATGTTTTTAATAATTTTTGCTTAATTAAATGAATTTTTAAGAAAAATAAAAAAAAATAACTATTGCTTATTAGAGTTAGTCATCAATTCCTGATTTATATATCAGAATTTTATTAACATATCTTATATATTCTTTTATTCAAAGTACATATAATGCATATTGGTATCTGTATGATGAGTGAATTTGAAGTCACAAATATTCAGTCAGTATGTTGCTTTTAAAATATTTTTTTATTTCATTATCTAAATTGTCCATTTCTATCAAGAAATAAACACCACATATTTTTTGGTGTTAGCACCACACATTTAACACCACATTTTGAAAAACACCACATATTTTTTGAAGTGTAAATGAAGAAATTATTTAAATTAAATTAATTCGATGCATATGGCATACTTCATGTACAAATGAATTTCTTCCAGTCATAACTAAATACGGATTTGTTTTCTTTCACATCACGTGCAGCAATCAAATTTTGATTATTGGTGAGCATATTTAGCGTTTTAATTTATTTTTAGAGTATATATGTAAAAATCATTGTCCAAGTAAATTTGTATTAAAATGCCTAATATAAATTAACTAAGCAAAAGCAAACTTAAAACATAATTAATTAGAATTAAGTAATCAAGCTTATTTGGTACTTGAAATTTTAAGAAGATTTAATATATATTTCTATGAACACATTACGTTACTGAGTTAAACAAGTGAAATTAAAAATTTAACAACCTCCTCAGAATAACTTGGTACTACCTAAAATAACAATTTCTATATTCTGTTTCCAGCAATCTGTAATATGATTTATTTTTCAAGCTTGTGAAATAACTCATTCAGATTTCCTTACATCTGCAACATTATTTTTCGGGCATACATTTGTGTTTTAGATGCACATCATGTACTTAATTTTTATAATCATATTGGCATCATACATTATAATGTTTATATTTATTATTTCATCTTATTATATGAATTAATTAATATTCTGATATGACTATCATGATGTTTTTGGAGGCATATACGCATAGAATTATTATCATGATGACATTTGAAATAGACATTATTTCATAAATTATTGGAAGAAAAAAATGAATATAATATTTATATTAAACAACAAGAATTATTTTAGTTAAGCTTATCAGCACATGATATGGATTTAAAAATAAACAAATAAACATGGAATGAAATTAAATGCATTCTGAAAATTTTTTCAATATTTGCCTAAGTTACTTATTTAAATTTCCTTTGACAAACTTGTTTACTTTTTGAATAATATATATTTGATGCTATTTTTACCCACTTTTTTTTTACACACCAACTCCAAATTTAGTTATTGTTAGAATTTCTCTTTAAAAACTATCTATTAAAATTTCGGAAGAGTAAAAGGAACAATCATCACTTATCTTATTCCTGTTATAAACGATAGACAAAGAAAAAAAACTCATTTCCTTTTGAATCTCATTTAAATGATAAAAACTGCTATTTGCTTTTCACTTATTTTTAGAAATGAAATGAAATACAGAAAATATTCAGTTTCCCAATGATCTGTTATGTATATATTTAATAATCTATATTGTTATATTACAAACGGAAAGCATAAGACATCTGAAAAAAATATCGCATGAATTAATTTCCATTTAACTTATTTGCTTTATATAGTTTAAATTTGTTAATATATAATTTATAATATAGTTATATATAATTTAGTTTATACCTAGGAATGCGTTTAACCTAATGCTCGATTTTTTTTAAAGTTCATAAAAATATTTATCATCAAAAATCAAATATTTCCAAAATTATTTTCTTGAAATTAAGTGAAAAAGAAAACCGGAGTTATTAATTAAGCAATCCATTGATTATGCAGTAAAAACAATCTCATAATTCTATTTTCTTCTGGTTTGAATAAATTCAAGACTATATACATACTATATACATGCTATATCAAAAATATATACATACTTAAAAATTTTAAAAAATAATACTCTTAAATAAATAACACCATTATGTATATTGAATATCATTTAATTCAAAATATCCTGAACTTTGTTTCCAAAACAACTACTTTTCAGCATATCAGTGAAATAATCTAACAAATCCTGCAATAAAAAATTCTGTTGAAAAAAAAGTTTTCATTTGGGAGATTTCAATACATTTTAAACACGTTTTCCCAAAACCTGGATTTAATTTTGTATACACTTGGCATAAAAATTCACCTAACATTTAGAGCGCAGTGGCTGAGTAAGGATTACTAACTATTCTCCTTTGAAAGTTAATATACTCTTACTTAACATTTAATTTTCCGCAACAAACGCGCTAATTTTAGAACAAACAAGTCGACTCTGGCAGATAACAGGATTAGAGAAATTAATCCTAGTGGAGCATTAATCCCCAAACGCCTTTTGTTTGAAAATGCTTCAAAACTTCTCCTCCGCTTGTTCATCTTGTTAGCAGAGACGCATTATCAGGTTTGATAGATTTTAAAAGAGAATGATTCATGGTATAATCATCCATATTAAATAGCCGGAGGAGGTAGTCTCCTATTTAAGATTGTTAAATTCAAGCAGAAATGACGTTATCGGACTTGAAGAATTATTGAATATTTTGCGCAGAGCCGTCTGGATCCACTTTCGCTTTGTGGGATCTAGATATTCGGAATTGAATATTAATCGAACTGATAAGGAACATTTATTTCAATTAGAGCCATGAATAAAATATGCTCTTTCTAACTCAATTCTTGATTACTAGAAAATCGTATTTAGTATTCGGGGAATTTGAGATTTTCCAGGATTTTGGAAACTTGTCATATTCTGAAGAAGAACTTGTTTCATTATTGATTTCAAAAAGGTCATAAAATATTTAAATGGATAAAAATAGGTAATTGTTAAATACTCTTAATAAAAACCTTTCTGCTTAAGCGGAATCGGATAAAAAATATTTAGGGAGATTATATTCATTAAATAAACAAGAACACCCACTCACAATTTTTACCTCCAATACTAGGTAACAAGCTTATGTGCAAACTTTAAAAATAAGTGGATGAAATATTCAATGTAAGTGTATATTGAAAGAAGATTCAGTTCCTGATACATCTATATATAAAACAAAATTTATGTTTCAAAATAAATAACAAAGACTTATTTCGGGATAAATTAGGTTTTTATCAATAATTTATGTGATGTAAAATATAAACCGTTTTTATAATTTTCATGTAATGTAGATTGGCGCTATTGAACCTTTTTTGAATCTAGATAATATTCCGTTTGTTTAACTACTTCGGTTTATATTAGTTTGATCAATAATGTGTTTAAAAAAAATTTAGAATTTGAATAGTTATTCATTTACTAAAATTATTTTGCATGCAATGAAAATTTAATCGAAAAATGTTTAAAATTCCTTACAGCAACGTTTATAATATTTTCAATGCAAATTTAGTTTATTGTAAAAAAAAAAAAAATCCGCTAGTTATATGCCGTTTTCTACAGTTTTTCTTCCTAAAAATTTTGTTTCTATCATTGTTACTTTTTAACTAGTAAACCGTCTTTTTCTTCGTCTCGTATATGCTTCGAATGGTAGTATGCTAAATTTAGGAGTCAAACCAATCAGAGTTGTTATAATTCGATTTAAAAACTGTACATAATATAGGAAGAACACATAAAATATTCTAAGGAATGTTAACTGAAAGAGTAGGACAGCAGATTTCCGAAATGGGAAACGGCATCTGAACATATATTAGGAAAACAAGCCGAATCCTTCCTCTCGGTTGTTGTCAAATAACAGTGTAGGAAGTCCTAACTTTTTTATGATTGAAGAACATACAATGATTAAACTCAATTCACTTGACTAATTTGTCTAATAAGAAACCATTCTGAAATTCGCGTTTTTGAGCGCACTCTATTTTTTCCACTCCGTTAATTCTCTTTTATTATATTAATTGATTTGTTTTTGAAAAAAAAATTAAAATGCCTCAATGATTTAAAACGCTTTCCTTCAATGGTAAATTTAAACTTTAATAAAATAATTTTTAAAAAATACGGATTTTTTAAAAAAAAATAATTATTTTAGTTGCAACTAAAAGTTTATGTCTATGCTGAAAAAATAATGGGCGGTAATCAAAAATTTGCGGAAACTTCATTCTAAAAAATTACATGTGCAATACAAATTCATTGAAAGGAAAACATTTGATCAATTTTTAAATATTGTAACGTTTAATAAATATTCAAGTGAGTGATTTCATATTAGGAAAAAAACTAATTAGATAATTCCAATGAAATTATTTCAATTCAACCTGATATACTTTTTTGTCAAAAAATCAACACAATAGTTGATTAAAAAATCATATTTTTAACAAACAACTGCATACACCTAAATTATGTATATATTTAGTTTTATAAAATGAAAAAAAGGTTTAATTTTTCTCATTTTCTACAAATGTTTAATTTCAAAATTTAATTATTATTTTCATTACTATATTACAATATTTAAAAAACCTTTTGTAAATAACATATTTAATTAAAGTGTATCAATAATTATAAATTTGTAATAAGAATATTTGCTTATAAGTTTTCGATGATATAACTTTTTATTTATACGCATTTTTATGTAAATCGTTTGAAAAAATTGTCGCTGCATAGAATGATTTTCAGTATAAGAGAATACATAACTTCTTAAGTGGAGTTTTTCTTTTGATATGCAGTCTTTCTACAAAATCAAAGAATTTATACTTGTTGAGTTAATTGTAAGGGTAATAAATTGGGATCAGAAATCTTCAAATTTTTATAAATCTTTTTAAAGATTTTATATATTTTTATAAAATTTTTATAATCTTTTTATAAATCTTCACATTTTGTTTCGATTTATTTTTGTTCAAATTCTGTTTGCAAGAGACATGAATGACTCCCCTGAACTAACAATCTACATGATGATGTCAATTTTCCCTGATGATTCTACCAGAACTTTAATGAAAAGAATAAATGAAATCAAAGTTCCAGTGCATTCTTTGAATTTCTCCATTAATTTTTATAAAACATTTTAAAGTGGCTTGGTAAAAAAAGAAAAACGGTCAACTCTTTATTGAAAATTGTTTGAGAATTCATTTGATTAGAGAGTTATATTATTTGTTTGTTGTAATATTTTAAAGCAACTTTCTGTCTTAATCAGTGAAGTAGGTTTGTAACATATTCTTAACCATAAACAAGAGGAATTTTTAAAATTATGTATTTTGATTTCATTAAAAGAGATTGCACATTATGTTCTTCCGTAGGAAAACCAGACTTGATATTGATGAAATTGTATCTGTTCAGCTTAATTTGCTTCCATTCTGTATTAAAAAAATTAATAGAAATAGGTTTAAAAGTATGGGAAATGTTCATTTCTTTTTTAAGGTATATTATAAATAACAATTTTTGAAAATATCATGAATAACTATATGCCAGTATTATGATCTACTTTGCGAAGTATATCAAGAAAGATAAATACTATCCATCTCGCGTACCTATTTAATAGGATATCGGATACAGATTTCAAATTGAAGTCAAATAAGCACAAGCACAAAAATGAATTCAAATACAATCAAAATTGCAATTTCGAAATGAAGTTCGATATAGAAATTAAAACAGGATGCTTATCGGCTGCCATAAATAATAAAGCATAATAGACACAAAATAATAATAATAGAATTGTTTCCTATATAACAAAATATACGGCAAAATTTGTCCGGAAAATAACACCTCATAACAATCAAGAAAACGGAATAATGACATCATTATTTACGTAAATGTCTAAGTGCTTCAGAGCGTCGAATAATCCGTGCTAAAATTCCTCTGATACCACGTTCCATATGTAATAAAAATCCAAAATTTTTTACTAATTTTCAAGAAATATGTCGTTTTTTGTTTGGCTGAAATAGCATTTTTTGCGAGTGTTTTTGAAAGCTAAGTAAGATAAATAATAGTAATGTGAACAAACTGTAAGTCCAATTGAATAAACTGCGATCATAAGTGAAGAAAGATCTATCTCATTTTAATTTACTTATAGAACATTTTTAAATGTTGAAATCATTTACATAGGTATTCAATGAACATAGTAACATAGCAGAAAATTATTTTACATAAGTAAGGAAATAAATTATTTTATAAGAATTTGTCGATAATTTTTTCAATGTGTATTAATAAAGTTATATCATAAACACTGTACTTTAATTTCTTATAACATAACTGCGGTTATATATGTGATGACTTTTTAAATATTTAGATTAGATTTCATATTTTTCGCTTTCTTATTTTTATTAGATATTCAATTCAAGGTTATTCATACCATTAAGGAACAATATTTGTGGGCTAGTACCGTTATATCGGGATTTCAAAACTCTAATAATGATTACTCCATAAAATTGATTTATTCTTTCTCAGTAATTAATATTGAAATATCCCCTTATGCAATCGCCTTCTCTTACAAGTTTTAATTCAACTTATTTGTTCCCGCCGCCATTAAAAGATATTTTAGATCAGTTTAAATTTTGTACAGTTACTCACCATCAAAGCAGATTCAGAACTTCGTAATGTTTGTTCTTTTGAAAGACTATTTAAGCTTTATTACATTAAAATTCTCGACTGCAGTGCAATATATAACACTAAATTCAAAAAATCTTAAACTTTCCCTTCGATGTATAAACTCACTGCAAATTCTCAAATTTGAAAGAATATATTTCATAAAATTTTATTTAAATCACAACTGCTCCATTTTACTAAACTTTTTAAAAGTTTCGAAGTATTATTGAATACAAATTTTATCGTGCAGGTAAGTTTGCTAGATAAGTAAGTTTTTTTTATGTATATGTATCACAAATAACAAAACTGAACAATTAGATATGCGCAAAAATAGCATAAACTTTCCAAAAAAATGTATTTTTTATGAAATTTCGTAACTGAATATTATTGCAATTATCGAAATTACTAAGAAGAAAAGCTGAAAAAAAATGAAACAACAACAGGATTAATTTGTAGCAATGATGTCTTTTCATCTGGATTGAAAAACATTCAGACGATTAAATTGGCTCTTGAAAAAATTAGTTAATGAATATTTTCTCAGCGTTACTAATTATTCTTTTTTAGAAGAAAAACAAAGTAAAAATATAATTGATTTTTGGAATGAAAATTACAGAAAATTAAAAAAAAAATCAGTTTCATATTTTACTCTAAGATTTTGACGCAAGTCTTAAGCTATTATTCTAATTCTATATATTTCTAGTGACAATTAAATGTTAATTACTTGTTATTCTTAAGACATTGTTTAAGAATTTACAAGTATTTTCGGCATTTTTGTACAAACTTTGAGAGTTTTTTAAGGCACAATTTAAGATATCAATCTTATTACTATAATAAATTCATATTAATAGAAATTTATTGCATCGATTTCACTGTAAACATGAATGAAATTCATTTTAAGGCTTAAAGAATTAAATTTATCACAATTCTTCTGTCATTAGATTCTTTTCTTCGTATATTCTTTTCTTCAAAAAATAAACCTGCATTCATCAAAACATATAAACATGTTCCTTTGTAAACAAATAAATATTCTTTTTTACTTCTAGATTATGTTTAAAATAATTTATAAGCTTGTGATCATAGTGGTTTATTTTGGGCAACATTTTTCTTCTGATATTCATGGAAAAATTGTAAATATGCTATTTTATTTCGATGTCTTATTTGTTTCCAAAAAAATTTTCAGATTTAAAATGAGTAGACTCTTAACAATAACATTCCAATTTTTTTCTGACTTCGGAAAAAAAATTCATGTTTAAGGGCAAAATTGTTCAAAAATTCACAAAAGATGTTACTGAAAAATGATAATGCAGAATATTCCTTAAACTAACTATTTTTATATACTTTTAATTACTGGTAACATTTAAATGTATTTACATTTCGTATATTAATAATTTTAAAATTATATTATTAAATTTGAATTCATAAATGTTATGAAATATCGACAAATTTAAACATTTTATGATCACATGCATTTATTCAGATTTTTAGAATCTCTCAAGTTAAACCGACGAATTCACCTTGATCTTTGACAGTGAAAAATTATGGCTGAACTCCCATTTTTCAGTCAAGTTTCTGTCATTTAATCAGCTATAGGGAAATGAATAAGTAATAGAAGACAAAAATTGATATATCCTCATTTCTCAGGAACTTGATAGTGATTTATAATTCTTATCAATAATTCTGTTTACTCTTCACAGTACTTATGTAGATGTTCTTAAACGATATATATATTCAGAAGAAAATATTTGAATTCTCAAAAAAAAAATCAAACATTTCTGAATTTTAATTTGTTGCAATATGATAATTAAAGTGAAGTGGTGATCAACTATAGAGAAAAGAATAAGTTAATAAAAAAATAATTAATTGATATCATCTCATTTCTTAGGAAATATATAGTGATCTGTAATTTTCATTTATAATATTGTTTGCTCTTCACAATACTTACGTAGACTTTCGTAAAAAATATCTTATATATTACGAAAAACAAATTTAGGTTTTAAAAAATTCAAATGTTTTACTTTTTTATTTTTTGTATTTTAATTTGTTACATCCAAACAATTTTTTTCAACCAAATTACGCGAAACATACAGAATTGCCAGCGAAGAATTGAAATAAAATTCTAAAAAAAATACTTTAAATATTTTAGAAAATGCATGAATTTGTTGTAAATAATTTCTAACTACAAATATACACGGGATATAATATATCTTTTCTTTCTTAATTTCGAAGTTTATTCACAAAAACAGCTGGTATCAAAATTTAAGATGAATACCTTAAAAATTCAGAAAAGATATAGAAACCCTTACGAGCTAAATTTAATTTGCATCCGAAGAGAAACTGAATAAATAATATATTTTTCCAAAAATTTAATTATTTCTGAAGCATTTAAAATTGTTGTACTGATATCTAGAAATTTTAAACATACTATTACCATGAGTACTTAAAAAATATTCAAGTGTATTAGAAATAAATAACCATAAATATTATTGCAGGATTCCCTATTGTTTAGAATGACAGTTAAACTGTTTCGTTTTACAATTCGAAATCCATAATTGCATATGGTTTACATTTTGGCTAAGTTTAAATTTTGGCTTACTAAGTTTTGTTCTTGATTCAACATGATTGTAAATATCTCTCCAAAATTCGAGTTGTACTGGGAAATTGGATAAAGGGCGCTGGTATTGAGGAATCGGGTTGGTTTACACAGAATCCAATCTCAACGACTTAGAATACCTGTAAAAAGAATGGAAAGTATAATTCTCGCTGGATCAGAACACCACATCAGCGACAGAACATTCTAATTTACTAATTGCATGTTTACAATTTTCTACTATAGTAATGGTATACAGTTCCAATAAAAACGATTCTATAACTAGTCATTAAATTATATAGTTATATTTATGTTAAATTCTAATGTTTTCATAAATAATGGAAATAAACCAATACAATTCACTGTAATTAATTCATTCTAATTAATTTCGATTCAAAATTGTTGCTCATTTATGAATAGGAAGGGCCATTTAGCATACTTCTACCCATTATATTTTTCATTGTATAAGAATTAGAATATTTCAGTTTAACTATTATCATCAGTTTTCTTGAAGCTTATTACTTAGATAATTATCAGAACAAATGAAACAATCATTGTCCAGCTTTTCTTAATAGAATAAATTAAATTTATATCGCTTCAGAGCCAATATTTCGTTGAATTTCAACTTATTTAACTAAATTTCTTCAATGCGTTACCCTATACAGCTAACTTTTAAAACATAAAGAAAAAAAAATTGTTCCATTTTATTTCTTCTTTAATTAAAATTATTGCTAATAAACACAATTATTCTTATTTCTCCTAATATTCTATTTTTTTTAAATTTTAATTCAATGCGCCGATTTATATTATTACATGTCCTGTAAATTTTATTTTGATTTTAATCACAGCATGCTATAAGCGGAAAACTGGGGGAAAATTTGGAATCTTTAATGAAAATCATTTACGAATATCTATACAATTATTAAAAAGAGCAAAAAAAAATAATTTAATGGAGTTACAAATAATTATCAAATATTTTTAATTGGGTTATTCCGATTTTTTCCTTATCATCATTTTCTTATGAGCTCCTAAATGGTCTTGGAACAGATCCATGTTTGTAAAATGCGAGTATCAACTTTACTCTTAATCTAATTACCTTAATTAATTCTACCTTAATTAGTTTCCTAATTCTCGCCTTAAATGAACCCATGTTACGTCTTTTTAAAATTCTCTTCTTATTCCCTGATCCAAATCTCACTTTTTATTTAATTATTTTTAATGCATGCTCTAAAAAATTGCTTAGTTCGCAAATGCCACGACACTTACGTATTACTTTCATATATAACTAAGATTCACTTTCTAAAATCGATATGTATCAAAAAATAGTGCAATATCAAAGAATCTCATCGTAAAATCATTGAAGGGAAAAATGTCTGTGACTTTGATCTTGTGTTCTGGTGCGATCATACGTGTTCCGCCTTTGTCCTTGCTTGCAAATCATGACTTCCAGTGAAAATTAAGTAGAAATAAAATTTTAAAAATATCTTCCTTTCGGCCACATAACTGTCAAAATTATGTTCATATATGTATATTCACAAATTTATCATTTTTTTATTAATCGCAACTTTAAATTAAATATTGACACCGCAAATAAAGTATTTACTTTAATTTATTAGAAACAAGGAAAGTAAAGACTGAAAGTTGTGAATTTATAAATTCGACAATTTTTCTTATGAAATTTTTGTCCAATTTATCTACATGTTCAACGATTAATTTTTCTGTAGTAAACGTGCAATCCGCACAAACTTTCTTTTCAAAAAAATTCATCAAAATGCAATATATATATATATATATATATATATATACCGGGTGCGGCATAAATTCGTGCAAACTTCAAAAACACATAATGAAAAAAGTAATGCTCGAAAAAAATTGCGGTTTGCGGGAATATGTTCAGAGAGGCTTTGGATTTTGTTATTTCTATTTTAAAAAGTGTATTTAGAAAATGACAGATAGATGACGCTCACACGTCATACCGAGACCGTTTAGGCAAATCAGAAAAGAAAAAAAAAACAGAGCACAGTAACATTATAGAATATTTTATCTTAACGTAAAAGAAGCTCAACATGACCGCCACCACAAGGTATTAAGAAAGTGAGGCGTGTAAAATGTCGACATCGATGCCACCGACGACCAATTGAATGGCATCTTTCAGTTCCATCAAAGTGGCAGGAGAGCTCCGGTAGATACGAGACTTTAGGTATCCCCGCAACCAAAAGTCCGTTGGAGCAAGATCTGACGATCGTGAGGGCCACTCCTTCTTACATGCTCGGCTTATCACTCTGTCCTCAGTGAATGTGTCTAGGAGGAACGTCTTAACGGAATTAGCAACATGGCACGAGGCACCATCCTGCATGAAGGTGCCGGAAGATAATGTACGTCTTTGCTGCAAAGCAGGCATTACGTTGTCACGCAAAAGCCTAAGATAACATTCTGCAGTGACGGAACAGGTTTTCCAACCGGATACAGGACAACGCTCTTCAAAAACGAAACGGCCTAGAATGAAGGACGCAGTGAAATCGCACCAAACAGTCACATGTGGAGAATGTAGTGGTTTGGTCGTGTACGCACTAGAGTTTGATGTCTTCCAGATACGACTGTTTTGCGCATTGACGTCCCCATGCGAATGAAAAGTGGGATTT
>JAPMOR010063148.1:141472-201960 GCA_026543865.1 Argiope aurantia | reverse complement strand
ATATTAATAAGGATTCATCAAGAGTAACTACATAATATAATGAAAAATAATATATCTATGAAAAGTTTGTATCATAGAACTATTAATAATTACACAACATTTAGTTTTGTGCCTGATATTTTGCCAGGCCATATTTTTTATTTTTGAAATTTGTGCACTTCGCTTGCTTTTCTGAGTTTAAAAATAGCTTTATAAGGATGATTAATGCGAAATAAACAAGAAACGTACGTCAATATCGTGCATTTTACTTTATCCCATTTAAATCACCAGATGTAGCTGCCATATAAATTTTTTTCACTTTAAACAGTTGAGAAGAGCAGTGAATAACCTAAAAATAAAACTATTAATAGACAATTGAAAAATGTGTCAGAAAAGTGTGCTAATTTATATATCGATTTTTAAAAATCCAATATTATCATGGAACTTAAGATGTAAATATAATCAAGTATAGCATTATTAGATTATTATAAAAATCTTTCAAAAATATTCGTACAACTATTTGTAGTATAATGATGCATATATTTAACATCCTTCTTAAGGCCACGAAAAGTGTTTAAAACTCATTCCTTACATTAAAAAAAGTACTAAATCAATAAAAAAGAATATATCATATAAGAATATCTTTATCAAAAATAATTAATGTAATCTAGTGGAACATTAACTAGATTATTCTGAAAACATAATTTGCATTACATAAATCACTCAAAAATATTCGTACAACTATTTGTAATATAATGATGTATTTCTTAAACATCCTTCCTAGAACCATGTAATATCTTTGTAATTCATTTATTATATTTAAAAATAGTATTCAATCAATTAATAAGAATGTATCGTATAAGAATAACTTTGTAATAAAAATTAAGATGTAAAAGTAATCAATTGGAACATTAACTAAATTATTCTGAAAGCATAATTTGCATTACATAATTCACTCAAAAATATTCGTACAACAATGTGTAATATAATGATGTATTTCTTAAACATCCTTCCTAGAACCATATAATATCTTTATAATTCATTTATTATATTTAAAAATAGTACTCAATCAATATTCATATAAGAATAACTTTGTAATAAAAATTAAGATCTAAAAGTAATCAAGTGGAACATTAACTAGATTATTCTGAAAACATCATTTGCGTTATAAAAATCATTCAAAAATATTCGTACTATCTATTTATAGCATAATGATGTATTTCTTAAACACCCTTCTTACGGCCATGTAAAGTGTTTATAATTCATTCCTTACATTCAGAAAAGTATTAAATCAATAAATAAGAATATATTGTTCTATATACAATTATCAATCATTAATTCTTTAAAAATAATTTGAATTTATTTTTTAAAATTATTTATGATCTTTAAATTGGTCATTTATTCATGATGTAATACTTTTGAAAAAAGTATTATTAAAAAACGTACAATACCTTTACAAATCACACATCCCATCAGAAAGAATGTAAAGAAAAGTAGATTTTGTAAAGAAAAAGCAATTGCGATATTTCATTGCATAATATTGACTTATGGAATATTGATATTTAAACTAAGTTTGGTGACCACACTTTATTATTCTTATATACCTAGGTAAACATTACTCATTCAGTGTAAAATTTGCTAAGAAGAAATGTCTTTCTGACTTTTGAAACGCATCTATTGTACAGAAACTTCTTATATTTTCTCTAAGAAGTATTTGCTTGCTTTGTGAGATCTATGAAGCAGTTTTCCTATATTCTCAGTAGTGAAAATTTCGTTGCCAAATCTCTTCAAAATGGCATTTTCTATGAATACAAAGAAATCTTCCTTTTCTAAAAAAGCCTATATTGAGATTTTTGCGCTTTGAAATAAAATGAGTCTTCATTGATTGAATAGTCGAAAGAAAATTCCTTTGTTTAAAATAAGAAAAATTGTAAAGATAATTCGAAATAATGTATGATACTTTTTGTAATATTCTAATGTGAAATAATAAAATAATGATATCTTAAAGTTAAAAAGAAATTTTTTTACAGAAAGTTCTTTTTAATATTATATCACTCGTTTTGAAAATTATGAAGGATTTTTATCAGTGTGTTACACGTTTTAATTAGTTTTAAACGTTGCGTTAATTAGCTTTAAAATTTTACCTTTCATAACCCGTGTTATCATGTGTAGTTTTACGTCAAAATCTTACATTTTTTACTCTTGAAAGTAAAAAAAATCTATGAAAAAAATCAAATATTTAGAAAAAAGAAGTAGGTAAAGAATTTTATATAGGTTTTTAACAAAAAGAAAATTTCACTATTTTATATTCAATGATTTCAAACATGGCGGTTTCTTATGAAAAATCGTCTTTAAGAACTTCAGACTGATCTATTAATTAAACTGTATTTTCTAAAACCTAATCAAGAGAAAATGCAGTCATACTGAATCTAATATTCTTGTAAATAAATAACCGAATTAAGGTCGGTTCACAAACCGAATCAATTTGAAGGTGTCCTTGAAATTAAAAATAAAAATTCTAAAATATAATCAAGAGAACAGACAGTCATACTGAATCTAATATTCGTGTGAATAGAAAATAGAATTAAAGTCGGTTCACGAAACAAATTAAATTGAAGGTGACCTTCAAATTATAAAAGTATTTACTATTTCGTAATTCGCCTCACATGTATAAGAATCGATATCAGCATGAAATGAAAAATGTCTTTTTGAAAACCATTAATAAAAATTGAAACAAATTTTATTATTCTATTCACAGACAGTAACATAAACATTTGCATGCCTCTCTTTGCATGCAGTAAAAGGATGTAAACAAATTATCAGTAGTAAACCTAAAGCTACTACGATACTGTAAATCGTATTGTTCAAGAACAAGATATAAAATAAATTTGACATCGCTCGACTACTCATATATAGTTCAATCTAAGAAAGTTTATTCAGAGTGAAATTTGTAAGAAAGAAAAGCTTGAATGCTTTTTCAAGCATGCCTGTCTTATAAAAACTTTTAATGTTAGTCAAATATAGTGCTTTCTAGCAATCAGTAAAATTCGCTGAAGAAGCTTTCATATCCTCCCAGTAGTGAAATTTGAATCATTAAATATCTTCAAAATGTCTTAAATTTTGAATATATGTCCAAATTATTTTTTGTGGTTTCTTTCCTCTATTTATTTTTTTAAAATGTAATCATGAGTTCATAACTTCAGTTAAAAAATAACCATGTCAAAAAAAAATTTTGAAGAGGAAAAGGCAGTGCTTCGAAGACTTTGAATGAATGTTGAATAAAGTGTAAGCACATATTTCTAAAATTATTTTTAAAAAGTTGAAATTTATTTATTTAAACATTTTTTTAAAATTATTTTTTCTTATCATAAAATAAACTCCATAGGGAAATAAAAAGACTATAATAAAGACTTATATATAAGATTGATTTAATTAACTGAACTTTCTAATGTGAAAAAAATTTGTGAAGTAAAAAAAAAAGAAATTTCATACAGAAATCATATTAAGAAGCTGAAATAAAATTTTGATCACTGAAAAACCCATTACTACAAAAATCATTCCTTGAGATATAAATTATCTTTTAAAAAATTCTTTTTACACAATTAATAGTTAATTACTTTGTCTAACCATTTTAATTTTTCATTGTCAATAAAAACAGCAAAAAGTTAATTGAAATTTCATTTTATTACCTTCTTTATATATTTGTGTAACTTGACTTGCTTCATATTTGTTAATTTAAAATTTTGCAATTTATTTTCATTTATTTCCTAATCTCTTGGAAAAAATTTTCTTTACTTTGTAATTCTTGTGTTTGCTAAATCTCTATTTTAATATTTTCAAGAATTATTTTTTATTTCATAGTTATTTATTTGATAGTTATTTATTTAATTAGATTTTTTTTCCTACGTGTGTTGTTCCATTAAAAGAGAGAGAATATTTAAAATTCCATGATATTTATAATACTGAATTCTAAATTAAAGATTAAAAAGTAGAAAATAAATGAAAGCTCTCATTACAGGACAAATATATTCAGAGCATTAATTTTGTGAATCCAGCCATCTCTCACGAACTGCATCTTATTGCAACAAATTTCAAATTATTTTTGCGCAAGAAATATAGAGCACTATAATATGTTGAATATGTTTGAAAAGTTTACGAAATTAATTGGTGAAATAGGCCCAGTTACAGAGACTGGAAACTCAATTAAGTATTTTGCAATATCTCTGGGAAAATGAAGGGGAAAACAGATAGGTGGATGTTAATGATAGGTGATTATTGTCATCGAGTTTAATACGAATTACAAATTTAGTGAATCAATCCTGTGACTGACTGGCTAAGGGTCTGGTTCTTGGATTTTTTTCAATTATTCGGTTGTTCGGAAAGTAATTTCGTTTTTTCCCGACAGAGGAAATAATTGTATTTTTTTGCACCCAACTTCACATTCAAGCCGTATAATTTTTATATGCTTTGAGAGCTCATATAGCAAGGCTTGTATGTGAAAAATTCCAATGAATTCTAAGCAGTAGTTTTTAGTTGGTGCCCTTTTAAATATGTAGAGCGATAAGCTGCATTTTCGACATATCTTATTGTTTGACTACAGAAAGGGGAAAAATGCTGTTCAAGCCAGAAAGAAATGGACCGATGTGTTTGGAGAAGGTGTGTTGACAGTACGCCAGTGCCAGAACTGGTTTGCTAAATTTTTTAGACGGTAAAACCTTCACCTCAAATGAGGAGGTCGAAAACAACCTCGATCAGTTTTTTGGCAGAAAAGACCAAAAATTTTATGAGCGTGGAATTACGCTACTACCAGAAAGATGACAAAAGGTGTTGGACCAGAACGGCCAATATATAATTTAATAAAGTATTGCTTATTATACAAAAACTGTCTTTCATTACAAAAAAAAAAAAAAAACGAAATTACTTTCCGCACAACCCAATATTTTTAAAAGGTTAACAACAATAATTTTAGTTGACCAAGTTAAAATATGCTCTTTCAAATAATAGTTTATATTAAATTTATTTCACTCAACTTCCAACTGAAAAAAAAATATAAGCAGCAAAAAAATTTTCTAATTACACATGAAGAATTGGAAACACACACAAAAGAAATAAATAACTTATAAAGAAATACAGAGAAAAATGTTTCAATACAACATTTCTTTGAAATTAGTTTTATTAGAATATTTTTATGTAGCACTCTCTGAATTGCTCAATGTAAAAAAATTATGATTATTATAGCTTATTTTCACACTTATATATATAGAAAGCTAAATAAGTGACTGAAAAATAAATATAAAACTTTTATTGGATGATATTTATATGACAAAAGAAATAATCAGATTCCGCATCTCACATTCGAAAATATCTAAAAATATAAAAAAAAAATAATATAACTTGTAAAGGAGAATCAAATGCAATATTCCAGCGCATATTGCTGACTTATGGGATAGTGAAGTTTAAAACTTGAGTTTGCGAGATCACTTCCCTATTCATATCTACCTACGTAAACAATATTCATTCGGCGTAAAATTTGCTAAAAATAAAAGCTTTATTCTCCTTGGAGGCATGTCTACCGTATAAAGTCTTTCTGAATTTGCTGAAAGAGTATTTTCTTGCGCTCAATGAACAGCAAAGCTTGTTGCAGAAGCTTTTCTTTATTCCCGGTTGTGGAACTACCGTTGTAAAATCTATTCAAAATGCCATCATTTTTGCGAGAACACTCGAACTTATAGGGAATATTTTGTCAATTTTATTCTTTTGAAATAAAATTTGAGCAACCAGTGAGTACATGGTTGAAAGATGCATAGCTGCTTTAAGAGAAGTAGATCTCGAATATTCAAAATAAATATGAAATATTTTATACTTTGTAGCAATTGCATTACTCTTAACCAATAGAATACCAGACAATTCAAATTCTGTCTCCTTGCCGGGACGTCGTCGGAGCCAGAGGGGGAGGATGTAGCAGTTGCATTACTCTTATCTTCTCTTTTGGATACTAGATGGCGATGCCTGATGAGGCCATCCCATATGTCATCACATAGTGCATTGTGATTGTAATTAGAAAGAGATGTGACGCTGAACTGAAAAGCCGCTCACGTGAATGCCTTGTCTTTGTGTTTGTTTAAGTGTGTGAATGTGATTATTAAAGAAATGTTTCCAACAACATTCGTCCTGTTGCTTCCTGTACAGATCATAATAATCAACATACCACCACATTGGCGCCCAACGTGGGGCCTACTTAAAGGGTATGGCTGTGCTGGAGTATCATCAGTTGCTTATGGATTAATCACAAGAAAAGTTTCCCGCCATCACAACTTTTTATAATCTAATTTGAAATTAGGAAATATTATTTGTAAGCACTTTTACCTATAGATAAAATGAATGCTTTTTATCAAGCTTGTTATTGAAGACTATTTCCTCTTTTATTTTTTCTATAAGAATATTCGTTCTATTCTTGAGATTATGAGATCTTATTTTGTGAAATTTCGTAGAATAGATACATTTCGACGATATATTCAATGTGTGGTGCTTTTGATTTGCTGTTATATAAATCTTTGGATGCTGGTTTTGCATGAACCTAATTAAATTTTTAGGAAGAAAATATTCGCAAAGACTTTTAAAGAGGGAACCATGCTTCATACTTTTAGTCAAAAATTTAATTTCTAATAGTGACGGTCTTTATGGCTTTAAATATGTATTATTCATTATCAAGTAATTTTATAAAATTCTTTGCAGTTTAGAGAGTCATATAGTGATAAAATTTTTTGATAGCAATAACTGTCAATAAGGAGATTTTGTTTTGTTAACTGCAACAACAACAAAAACATAATGGAAATTGCCTCCTCAAAAGCTGTTCCCTTACTTTCTAAGAAAGTTGTTCCTTCCCACACCATTCCTCTAAAAATCGAGGACCTTTGGAAAGCAGAGACTGCATATCATAGCATTGGCGTACAATAATTATGAAATAATAACTGTTGGCGCGAATTTAGCATTTCTATTGAATCTATCGTACGCTCCTTAGCAAGGTGTTTGACAATTAGTCCCTGGGCATGCGATTAATAGTATCCGAAAATAAAATTTGTGTTTTAGATGTGTTTTTTACATTCGATTAAAATCAAAATTTGTCTGAGAACTACAATTGCCCTCACAAAATCGAATACCAAATTTGGCGCATTTGAATAATTTTTGTATTTTTGAATTATCGCATTTAAATGCTTCTGAAATGGCAGACCGGCAGATGGTCAGTACCTTGTTGTTGATGAATAAATAAATGTTAAATATATGCACCCAAGTTAATCTGTCTGGCTCTCTTTGTTTCGTAGTTATTGTATTAACATATTTGAGCTGTTGGGATTTCCTCTCAATTGTTTGCTCAAAGTTCCATAGAAATATGCAAATTTGATGTAAAGACATATACCAAATTTTTATTCGCTAAGCTCAACGAGGTTTTTAGTTATCTTTGCCATAGACAGATAATTTCAAAAATGTGTTTTTCGAATTCATGGAGATGTGAAACGCGAGATTCACCAAAATCTCGTGCTCAAATTTTTTGTTGATTACAATATTTTATACATCGTATAGAGAAAGAATTGTAATCGTTAAACCACATAGCAGTTTCACTTTCTGAATACGTGAAAACAACTTTTACTTTCACGTAAACGAAAAAATAAGAACTGCTAATTGAACTGTAATTTAAATAACGAAAATAAAGAAAAAAAGTAATTATTTCCATATAATTTTGTTAAGTTCGTTTGGGAATTGTCTTCTAAATGTTGAGTTTGACACATGATATTCTCTTTTAAACCGTACCAGTTTGAATAAAGTTTATGAGAATTGAGGTATGAGATAATATTTCAGAATACAGCATCTATTCTAATTTTACTCATTTTTTCAGACCTAATATATTATCGACAATATTCAAAATAACTCCAGATTTGAATTTATTTATTTATTTATTTGCTCTGATTATTCCAGCTCATGAATCGATTCGGGCATTTAAACGTGATTCAAAATAATGTGATCCAATAAGATGCGAATTAAACTAAAATCCTAAGAATTAACATTCAAGATATAATATTCAAACTATTCTTTTTATAGAAATAATATTTTTTTCTGATTTCTCTGTGATATATTTATTTGCTGATTTCATATTTCATACAAACGTTTTATTATTGCTCCTAGACGTAGAAGTGTTAGTTTAAATACAGAGGGATTATATGGTAATATCATGGAGGATTATATGGATAAGAGGTTTTCTTGTACAACTGCGAATTCGGAGAATTTAAAAAAGAATATTTATACATATAACATAATTATTCTTTTTATTCCATGGCTTATTCCATATATTATGTTTTGATTCCATAATACCTAAAGCTACTGTAATTTTAATATTTTTATAAAATGTATACAACTATTTTTTATCTAATCTTTGCAATAGCATTCTTAATACAGTATCTTGTATAGAGTAAAAAAACTGAGCTTGTTGTTACAAATATTAATATTAAGTTTCAAAAAAATATTTATCTATGAATTTCGTGAAAGCTATTTTAACATCCATTTAAATGAAAATGTTTCAATAATTTTTACAAATCAAAGGTATAATAAAAATTTATTCTCTAATGCAATAAGATGGTTTGATAAAAAATGTATTCAAGAAATAAACTTTTGCATTTTTAATATTTAGAATTTCAGAAATTATATCTTGTTTCTAAATCAAAATTTAATTAAAAATGTCCGATAAATCTGTCATGATTCTGAAAATTAATAAAGTAAACAAAATCAGTAAAAATAAAATAAAATAATTATTAAAAAATTTTAATGAAATTTTGGCGACTGTATTTACTGAATTTGAAAAAATATCCTTTAATTTCCATTGTTTTATGTTCACGAGAGAAATGTGTTTGGAAAAGTAAATGAAAATTTAAAATAACATCCTTATTTTAAAATAACGTTTTTTATGGTTATTTATTTATATCATCATATTAAATTATTTGTTTGACGATGAAATTAAATTATGTGTGTACAGTTTCAGCTTAATATAATCAAAATTCATGAAGAGGGAAATGTGGTGAAATAAAAGTATCGTTTTTTCAATTTTTACTAATAATTTGCCAATCTTGAAATTCTATCGAATATGAAAAATAATTATACTGATTATCAAATTATAAAACACTTTCTGTAAAATAATTATATTAAAATTTGTTTGCTCTATTTTAGAAGGTTTAAGATGATTTCTTGATTTCAAAAACACTCTGTTATCATCCTTATATAATTAACATCGTTTGAAAATCGCAGGGAAAAATTGAATAAATAAATAAAATTTATACTATTTTCAAATGCAATTTTTCAAAGGAAATCTCCAAAATGTATGAAAAAGAAAATTACAATTTTTAATTTACATGTTTTAAAAAAAAATCTAAATAACATAGGAACTCAAGGAATAAAAAAAATCCATAGAAATTTTCTAACTGTAACTTAAAAGAATATTCTCAATCCAGTGAGTTATTTATAGCCCTATTGCTCATAAGAATATATTTTGAAAAAACTGAACTAAAATATAAATAGCTATTGTAATTTCCAATTTCGATTATGAACCATATCGTAATTTAACTTTTAGATCAAACAATATTGCATATATTTTCGAATTCAGCTAAGAATATAATTTAAATAAATATTAAAATATATGCTCACATGTTTCTTTTATTACTCTCACCAAGCCCTTGCATATTTCTAAATTAAGAAAATGGACGAAAAATTTATCTCTATTGACTGATTAGTGAGCAAGTGGAGAGTAAAATTATTTACGTTATTTTAACACAAATGTTAATTTGATTTTACAATGATAGAAACAACATTTTAAGTGTATTAAGCATTACACGAGCAATCAGGTTAGCTATTCTGTAGATGTAGACAAAACTAACATAAAGAAGCGTTTTAAATAGCATTAAGAATTTTAAATAATACTTCAGAGTTTTAGAATTTAAATTATTTTTTTGCTAGTGCAAAATCGTTCAAGTTAGAAGTCAAAAAATATTTTTAATCTTGAAATGTTAACCGTATTCGATCAAGTACTATCGATAACGGAATCCTCTATGTTTTTAAGTATATCAGTTGATATTTGGTTGCATTTTCTTTCTATGCCTGCCTTCTATATGTTGATTGTAGCTCTTGACCTATCAACATAAAGTTTCAGATATCTCAACAAAACAAAAACATTTCTGAATGAGATCCGATGATGTTTCGTGTCCACCTCTTCATTAATTGAACTCCTACTTTCAGTTTAGTTGTAATTTCAATAGAGGTTCTATAAAATGGGCCATAAATAATTTCATAATTAAAATCAATTAATTGTTAGTTCTAATGACAACTAATAAGCATTAAACTTATAAACAACAGCGTGTATACACTTTTTTTTTTACTTTAAGTGATTACAAAGATTTAAGAAATGAAATTCCATACAAGAAGGTTTTACAAAAGGTTGAAGAAACATAATTTCGACAGTGCAAATATATATAATATACATCCAACGATTGTATTGTATTATAAAGGACAATATAATATGCAAAGATTACTGTTACTGGACATTTGCAAAGATTTATGTACTGATTCAGACATATTGAGCCAAACTATGGGTGGAATCGTGCTATCTCAAGACTGTCTGGGGATTGTCTGCATCATCTTGCAAGCTCTGGGAGACTTACAAAAGAGCGTCACTCTTTAATGCTCGCTAAAGGGCTGTTTAGCGCGCCGACGTTTATAATCAAGTGAATGGCCAGAGGAAGGCTGAGAAATGGCGCTAGACCCATAAAGCAATATATTTTACATACCACGTAGAAGCTGCTCCAAATAATGGCTACTCATTAATAGCCTGCAATGTCCTCTACAGGAAACATTTAGATTCTTTGATCCAGCCGCTATTAATTTAAGTGTATCTCATTGTGAGTACCAACTCCGTTCATTTATGCTACTACTGAATCTCGGTAAGAATAGAATGTCTTTGTAGAAAAAGACGATCCATTCATATCTCTGTCGATAATATAAGCAGCATGTCTTTGTATAGATACCTCTTTGTCCAAAATTATTCATTTACCTAAATCTATAAAAGGTTATATCTAGATGTTAAGTGAAATCATCCAAATTGAATTTGATTGCAATAAAAAAGTCGCTTTTATTCTTTAAATCGTTAGAAAAAATATCTACTTATCATCTTCTAGAAGATTATTTTATTTTCACCGCTTCTCGTTTATTGTGTATTTCTATCGGATGGAAAAATTATGAATATCACATAGACCAGAACAATAAGATGGAAATGCAGTCACCCTGAATTTATTCCTGAATGAATATCCTGAATTGAATCCTGAATGAATATTCTGAACTGAATCAGGAATGAATATCTAGTTATCCTTAATTGAATCATGAATGAATATCCGGTTTTCCTGAACTGAATGCTGAATAAATTGAATAGTGAATTTTGAATGAATATCCGGTTTTCCTGAACTGAATGCTGAATAAATTGAATAGTGAATTCTGAATGAATATCCCGTCATCCTGAACTGAATCCTTAATGAATATCTAATCATCCTGAATTGAATCCTTAATGAATATCTAATCATCCTGAATTGAATCCTTAATGAATATCTAATCATCCTGAATTGAATCCTAAATGAATATACCTTCATCCTGAATGAATATACCATTATCCTGAATTGCATTATTAATGAATATCCAATCATCCTGAATGAAATCCAGTTATCCGGCACTGAATACTGAATAAATTGAATCCTGAATCAATATCCAATCATCCTGAATTGTATCTTGAATAAATATCCAATCATCCTGAATTGTATTTTGAATGAATATATAATCATCCTGAATAAATATTCGATCATTTTGAATGAATATTACTTAGAATTAAAATGCGGATCGTGTATTTAAAAATACCTGCAAATTTACATGGAGGAATTGTGTAACCTCAATAATTTCATGATGTCACATATTCAATATTTTAGATTTAGAGGAGAAATTGACATGATGCCGACCAATACTGCTGTAAAGGAAGATAATCCATCCTATCTATAAATTCCTCTAGGTTTCTATCCAGAACATAGCAAACAGAGAGAAATGGGAGTACACTACACTCCCGTGTATCCAGCCTAATGTGGCGGAATGACAAGCCGGATAAAAGGCCGGATAGGCAGGATTACTATGAAGTAATTTCTTTGCCCATCAATACCAGAAGACAGCGTTTTTATAACAAGACTCCCTGTTATAATACATATTTTCTTACTCCTTATTGAGTATTACGCCCTCCATTTATCTCAAAACATGTAGAATATGAACGCGGTCCCGGCCTAGGGCCGTGATGGCCTGGTGGTAAGGTCTCGCCTTGCGAATTGTAGGATTTCAGGTTCGAGACTCCATTCCACCGAAGAACCGACGACGTGTAATGGGGTCTGTTACACGATAAATACGTCAGGACCAAACGTCCTCCCGTTGGTGTGGTGTGGTGTGGTGTGGTATGGAGAGGGGGGTGCCAGCTCAAGTGTCGTCCTCGTTATCTGACCGAGGTTCAAAATTACGAGGTCCGTCCCAAAATAGCCCTAGTGTTGCTTTAAACGGGACGTTAATATAGCTAACTAAATAAGCGGTCTCGGCCTAGTCAAACATAGAAGCATTTGCCGGTAACGAGTCGAGTTAAAATAGAAGTCTTTGTATTGGCAGTTTAAAAATGATTATATACTGCACTGAACGTTTCAAGAATTTATTAGAGAAAAAGTTAATTAAAGGATATAAACTGTTCACATTTTAGCCTAAGTTCTATCATGACTAACTTGAATCCAGAAAACCTTAACAAAACATTAACGTAAATCGTAGGACTAGTTCTTAAGAAAATTAACTCAAACTGATATCATTTTTCACTGATAAATGATTACGCAAATGTGAAAACGTAACCCTAAGATAAGTCACAACCTGTAGGTTTTTTTAACCAATGCTAAGCCTTGCCTTCCTCGTTTAAATACCAGATACTCGGAAAGCACTGTATTTCATTCTAAATGGCTCGTCTGTTTGAATAATAGATAGCGGAAAGTACAAGGAATCCGAAAATTTTTAGAATTGGCAATAGAAAAATGCAGTAGATAGATTAAATCCTGCTTAATAGATTAAATGGATATTAGATATTCTAAAGTTCGATTTTGAAGACACAGCAACTGTTTTTGCACTGAAAGCTATCATTCTATAAATTTAAATCCATGGTAAAAAATCTGGAAAATCAAAATGCAAATCAACTGACATCATTTTCAGTATTGTATTACTTATGTATTTACATTTAGGTTAAAGATGGGTATTGGATTTTATCAACTAAACCTATGTGATTGCACGAAAAACGGTCTGAAAATTTTGATTGAAATCAATTTTGCTTGATGTCATGATCCTACTTCTCAATTAAAAAAATAAGAAAAAATTGAAATTTTCATTAAGGATTGCAAAAAATTGGATTTTTTGTGGTTTTATTTACAAATATTGAATATTTCAAATGTATTCAAAATGAAAAATAAGGAAAATAGTTTCTTTATATTTATTCCTAAAAATAAGCAATAATTTCTAAAAACTAGTTCATAATATACATATTTTTATATTTTTATTTTATTCTCTTTATAACCCTTGTAGACTTCCCATACGTTTAACGCTACATTATTTTCAATTGAAATTTTCTTATCTTATTTATATCATTGAAGAACTTCGAAATATGTTATTCTCTATAATAAATCAATCCCATTCTTTATACAGGCTTTTATATTCATTCATTCATTAATTTCCAGCTGTACCATTTAATACAGCAGTTTTTCACAAAACTTTAGTTGCATTTTTCGCTTGAATGGTAATAATCCTCTTCAATTTGCCCCAACGAAGAAAATATCATTTTCAATGATATTTCAAACAGAACTTCTATATTTCCTTTTTAATAAGATAATCTTCCGTTTATACATTTAAATCGAGATTCGATGAAAAACTGTATGTTATGGGAATTGATGGTAACTATTACTGTATGTTGATGTTATTAATGTAACTAAATAGTGTACAGAAACTCAAGCATAAATTGCATTTAGAAGAAATAATAAATTGTATTGAGGAATTTAAAATAAACTCAATGAAGCATTTTTATGGATTCGTGCCAGATTAAATCTATTCTGTCATACCTCTCTTATTTTTCTTATCATCATTGTTTAACTCTGCGTATTTGGCATGATATTGAGATGAATGAATTATGTTTCGGGATACATAGCCAAATAAACCACCATCTTTGATCTTTTCTGCGTATTTGTTTGTCAAGTAATATACATATCAAGAAAACGAATGCCTTGAAAATTAATGATATAGACGGAACACTTATTATCTGGAGTCAACTGACGTCATGTCATAATTACGTGAAAAAATGTTGCTATGTCTATTTTTTCTACGTTATCTTTCAGAATTCAGTTGTTGTTCTTCTTTACATATTCAACAAAATACGTTGTGAAACCTAAATGAACCTTGGCGTCGCACATTTCACGCACTTAAAATAAACATGTAATTAATCCATATTTCCGTTAAAATGAAAATTGCATGTAGATAAGTTTGATGGAAAGGTTTCTTTTCCACTTAATTGTAACTTTTATAATTGCATATTGGATTTTAAGATGAGTTGGAATAATGAGTTCTCAGTAAAATAAAATTAAAAATTGCGAAATATTGAAAATATTAGTATATTTATAAAAATAAACTACTTTGAAAATTGAACTTTTTGTTTTCGCCACATAATATCCCCGAACTTCAAATTTCTAGTTTCCATTCGGTTAAATAGACATACGTAAAAAAATTTATTTAGAAGAAAAAATTTTAAAGTTTACATACGGTACACAAAATAATAATTATACACAATATAATAATGAAAAAGATAGTGTTCGATGGGGAGTATGAGTTGAGGAATTTTGTTGAAGTTAATATTTTTTTTGGAGAATGGCTTGCTTGAGGAAGGAAACAAAAATTTATTTAGGGCTAGGGTCTGGGGAGATCAATTGTTCGTTTTGAAAACTGAACTGGTAATTACATTTTAAACTAATTTATAAAAAAAAATGTTTTGTTTTTAAATATTTACAAATTTATGACAAAAATAGTTCGAATATAAGAATCAAAATTTTTTAATCAAAATAGTTTATTTGATTTATAAATAAGATCAATGCTCTATTTAATTGCGATGCAAATACCTTATATGTTTTATTTAATTTAAAATATAAAATTTGTCCTCGTAAAAATATTTTATTTCATTTATAAATAAGATCAATGCTTCACTTCATTGCACTGCAATTTCTTAATATGTTTTATTTAATCTAAAATATAAAATTTTTTCCTTGTAAATATATTGATATATAGATGAAAATATGGTCTTCTGAATCGATTGTTTGGGCATCGATCCAAAATTCAAATTCAAAGATGAATACTGAGATAAAATTTATCAGTATCTGAACCAAAATGCAGTCGAAATACTACCAAAAAATTTAAATAAAAAATTTAATTAAGCGTTTTTTTTAACCTACTTACTAAATAAATTTATTTAAAAATTTAAAAATGGGATTTCTTTCTTCAAAATTGTTTACAACAAAATGCACGTCACTATACATCATTCCTCTACTGAAAAAAAAATCTTTTGGTTCAGGTAATTCCTGCAGATTACCCCAGCGCACCGAATTCCGTTCAGCTAAATAACACCAAATTTCCGTTTAATTTCCGGCCAGTTACGTTGCCCGCTCCTTTTAGATATCGCTTTCTTTGTTTACGACGCATATCATTCTCTATTTGAGATTGGGAAAGGGACATTTCCATCGAGGTTAGTGCAAAGTTAATTTAAGATTCGCCAGCAGTTTCGAAAAGGAATAAAAGCTGGAAACAGCACTTCAAAACAGATACGAATTTTTATTTAGTTTTTTCTCAAAAAGCTAAATAAATGTTTTAAAAAAATTAAATTTTTAACTGTCTCAATCATTTGCATTTGTCTTCAATTATTATACTATATTTAACGGATATAAAATCTATTCTATTGCATACTAGAATGTGCACCCATTTAGATGAGCTGTTATCTTACTAACTTATTTCGGATACTTTTATCACAGATTAACTAACGAAACTTGCTGTAGAAAATATCCTGCACATTGGCAGAGTTTTTAAGAAATAAAAAATATATATTATTTGTAAAACAGTTTTGATACTATTGCATATTTGCATTTGAAGTTTTGTTTCCCTACAATGATATCTTTTCTTTCTATAATCTTGACAAATTTCGTTTCAAATAAAAAAAATAATCTCTAAAATCGGCTTGAATTTAAAATGATGAAAATTGCAGTCGTCAGCCCATTAACCTTTGCTACAATCCAGCATAAAAAAAGTGTATATAATGATATATGAATTATATATAAAATAAGCGATTCCATAATTAATTTTTATCCATGCCTAGTTTTATTCGCACACCGATAAATCAGTAACATTAAAATCAATTTAAGCATTAAAAAATTTGCTACACTCCAAAACAGAAAATGGGGATGTCGCATCCGATAATGACGGAGGTCAAAGGGGCGGGGATATTTTTAATTCAGTCCTATATTACAAGGTAATGGACTTATAAACACTTGTCTATCCGGCTTTGATATCTTCCTCTTTACAGCTGTGGTATGTCTTAATAAGAATGTAAATAAGTATTCTGTAAAAGAAAAAAAAATTGAATTTTACTGCATTAAGAATAGCTAATGAATAGTTAATCTCTAAACCATCGTTGCCGTGTGCCATACGATCATGCATGACTGCTTCTTATGCTTATAAATTGAGATTAAATCATTTAAAGAAACTCTTAGTCGATACAAAAATTTTACACATAATGCGTAATTACCTCAAGTAGTCTATAGATTTCTAAATGAACCATTAGCACAACACATTCTTGAAAAGAAATATGTTTTATAAAATCCAATATTATGTGTAAGCATTCAGATATATTAATAAGTTGCAAGAAGAATAAATAAAACAGCGTTTCTATATTATTATTATTTCATTAAGGGACATTGAGATTATGTTTACAATTATCAATAAAAAATATTGATAATTGTGAAGATGCTATTTCGAATAATTATCAATATTTCTTATTAAATAAAATTTTTATTTTCTCCGATTTTAATGAACATTATCATTCTTAATCCCATAATTCCAATCCAGAATTCAAAATTACTGCAGTTAGCAATTTCAAATACAACTCAATATTAACCCTTTGCATTCGGAAAGATAATTCGATGCATAATTATTTTCTTAATACATGGACTTGCTTATTATACAAAAAAAAATACAAACAACTGTTTAAGTTGAATTTCCCTGAAAAATGAATTCGCATCCTTTAAACCTTCTATAGGTATTTTTAACTATAAAAATAAATAAATAAATTGTCATAAAATTATGCACCGTATTGAATGGTAACTGATAGAAGACATTCGAGTGCAAAGGGTTCAAGTACAAAATATTTTCGTATCAAATTTTCAATAGCTTATTAGGTTCATACTTTAAAATCTTCAACTATATAAATTTTAATTCAATCCTATATCCCTTAATAAAAACATACATATTCTCAAATATGATAATTTATATTGACTTAAAATGCTCCAAATTTATGCATTATTTATTATACAAATTTCGCTATACCAAAACAGTTATACATAATACACATCAATTTTTAATGAGCCTAACAAATAATATGTTTAAAATGCAATTAAATTATTATTAAATCTTAAGCTTTATTCAATACTCTTCCTTTTTTTCTACCGATTCATTATCATATTTTGCAGCAGTTTATTTGAAGAAAATTATTTCCGGGTTTCATATGCAATATTTTGCAGCTTAGTAATACTCAAGAAATTATTTAGCTTGTTAATTTAATGATGTTAATTTAATGACATTTCATTCAATTTACACAGAAATTTTGTTTTTCCTCCCATTACATATCCGTATCGAATAACTAGAGAAATCTTTCGAAAATGAAATTAACTTGCTGTTTAAAAAATATTTATATGTATTTTTTTTTTTTCGTTTATATGAAATATATGTAAAGAAATATATATTGGTCGATGAAGAACTCATATTATTAAAAAGATAAATACAGTTGGCTTCAATGCACATAACTTCAATTATTATTATTAAAATTATATGCTTGAAACTGTTAAAATATAAAGAGCACCAATTATATTACAAATGTCATTGCTGAATAAAAATGTTTAGAAACTCAATTTTATTTAGGAAAAGTTTAAAATATTTTTGTTATTATTCAAAAAATATTTATTTATGACAAGCGAGAGAAAAGACCATTTCGGTTTCGTTTATTTTCTCTAGTCGTGCAACTCGCATTCAGAAGATTTTTTTATGGCCCTATTAATTTTTTTTTGTTTAGGTCTACTTTTAACATTCCTGCCATATACTAATTAGATATACAGTAAAAACACGAAATCAGTCAAAATCCGAATTGACTAAGGAAAACGCATTTTAACTATGGAGAACCCGGATTAACTAGGAAAAACATGTTCTAACTGATAGTGATAGGGAGATCCCATTTAATTCGTGTTTTGACTGATTTGTCAGACAATATTATGTATATATATCTAAAATTGTATTAAATTATACTTAGTAGCACAATGTTTCAACAAAGACCCTATCATTGACGAAAAATATACTTTACTTGGGTATTGATACAGTACCATTATTACAAATTACTTATTTCGACAAGGCAAGCTACTGTGACACCTAAAATTGCAAAGAGAACCATTTTTCATACGCAAATATATCTTTGAAAAACAATCTTTTTTACAAGAACAAGGGATGAATCCTTGTTCAGTTCTTTACAGCTCCTTTTCTTGCTGTTCTTCTCACTTCTTCAATTTACTGATTCGGTATTCGTTCTTGCGGCGATACACTCGTTCAGATCTGAAAATTAGTGAATACGATAAACGTTTGTATCAAACCACAGTTTTAACTCGTCTGAGAATAGGTCACACTAAATTCACACATAGACATCTGTTATTAAATGATCAATTGCCAATGTGTTCACATTGTGACTGTGGAGTAACAGTTTGTCACATCCTTATTGAATGTCCATATTTTAATGCTCAGGGCTTGTTTTACTTCAAAACAACAGCAGTGACTTTCATGTGGGTCTCTGCCAGACAACAATGGCAGAAACCTTTGTCTTTTTAAAATCTATAGGATTTTATTTCTCAATTTGAACTCACTATCTCGTTTTCGTTGTGACTTTTTGTCATTTATCATCGTTTTACCAATGGTTATTTTTGTGTCAGTTTTATAAAAATTGTTTTTACTAAACTATGAACTAGAAATAAACTTGTTTGCCCTTTTTATTGGTTTTTGTACCGTAAATCTTCTAGCCAAACCCGGTATTTTGGCGCCACTCGTTGAGCAAGCCAGTTTTTAAACATTTTATTTTGCTCGTAAAACGAGTTGACCATTAAGTGAGATTTGACTGTAATGATTCCACAAATGCAATGCATATCCACCACAATGCATAACGGCATGCGACATCCTAAAATTTGTAATGGAAATTTTAATTTCCTTTTTATTATTGAATTACTGCTTTTAATCTTTTTTGAATATTACTTTTCAATAAAGGAGTAAGTCTTTTAAATATGAATATCTCAAGAGGAAACAAAAGATTCTAAACCAATCTCTTCTTACTAGAGATAAAAAAAAAAAAATAGGAAAAAAGAAAAAAAAAACAGGCGACCACGAATTTGTTTTCTAAATTAGTCGCCATTCTTTTCTTCTTTTTTTTTTCTGTCCTCTTCTTTCTTCCCACTAGTGTATAACTTCCGTTTATTTGAATCGCTTCCGCGGGCTTATTCTGGAAATTTGACTTAACCCTAAATCTCTTCCTACACCCCTAGCTATTGGATTTTCTGGAGTAGTGATAGTCACCAGCGTATATCGAGCTATTCAGATTTCCCGAGGAAGCGTTCCACGGCTGTATCTACCAATTTTTTCCCCTTCCGCCTTATTTGGACGGAACGTGTTGATAAAGGGGGAAGGAAAGGAAACCTGCGATGCAATCTCCCCCTCTCGTCATCCCCCGCAATGTACTTTACCGAGTCGTCTCCTCTGCAGTGGATTGGGTAAACTTAGGGTTTTATTTACGATAGGGGGAAAGGCTGAAGAGTGTGGACCGCAATTTCGTTGGAATGCTTTTCTTTGGCAACGGTGTTTTTCGGTAGTTGGGGTTGCCAGTTTGAGCTTATTGGTGTTTACGTGGAAATTTTTGTCTTCTTGATTTTGAGCCAATTAATCAGAATACGATTTCGCAAAAAATATTCACATCAGATTATTTCTAGAAAATATAAAAGCACATTTGGAGCACATTAAAAATCACATTTGGAACTTAAATCTTGTAAAACGTTCATATATTTTGTCGATAATTATCTTTTTTATATATATGTAAACCAAATTGAGTTTTGGTACAAATATATTTGTGAAAACCTTAAATTTAATTTCATATTTATATGTCTGTTGCAGCTGGAGATAGGTGAGGGGCAAACTCGCAACCTTCTGGTTCGTAGGCGAGTAACATGACCACAAGACAAAAGTAATTACTCATGTCTCGTAACTGTTATCTATAATAATATAAAGCGTTTATGAAGCGTCACCACATGTCTATATATTTATAAGTTACTCCAGGAGTGCCATTCTATTGATTTTGAGTAAATTAATCGGAATACGATTTAGCATAAAATATACATATCAGATTATTTCAAGAAAATATAATTTAAAAAAACACGTGGAACATAAATCTTGCAAAACTCTCAGATATTTTGTCCATAAAAAAAAACTTACCACTATTTAAATGTCAATATATGTTATTAATCCTACGGAGTGGTCCCTCCAAAACTTTCTTGCATGCTATATAATAAAGGTGTTATTCTAGAGAACACCTTGCATAGCATTGTCGTATAATATTAAGCTTTGGTGTGAATCTAGCATTTTTACTGAATCTATTGTGTGATCAACAGCGAGTTTTTTGGCGATTAATCACTGGCATACGGCTAATAGTAGCCAAAAATCTCACACGTTTTCTTCTCAACCGATTGGAACCAAAATTTGGCGCATAACTACATTTATAATGCCAAATTTAATATATTTAAATAACTGCATTTTTAAATCATTGCGTTTGGGTGCTTTTGAAATTAAAAACCGTCATACGTTTAACCCGTTTTCGTTGGTCTTCATCTACACTATAGATTTAATTCTGTCTAGCAAATTTTATATATCTTACTCTCTTCGTTTTGTAGTTATCGTGTTAAGTTTCATTCGGAACAGCCGGGCAGACAGACTTACTCTGTGCAGATTTTGCTCAAACTTTTGTAGGTATTTACACTATAGATTTTAATTATGTCTAACAAATTTTATATATCTTACTCTCTTCGTTTTGTAGTTATCGTGTTAAGTTTTATTCGAAAAGCCGGACAGACAGACTTACTCTGAGCAGATTTTGTTCAAAATTTGATGGAAATGTGCACATTTAATATAAATACCATTTGCCAAATTTCACTCATCTAGATCAAAGCAATTTTTGAGTTATCCTTGTCATAGATAGGCAGATGGATATTTTCCAAAAATGTGGTTTCCAACTCGGGAAGGTTTAAAACATGGAAATTTGTCATAATCTCGACTTCGAATTTTTGTGACGATTATTATACAAGTGATGAACTACTTTGTAACTGCTTTAATTGATTCAATATTTGGCAACATAAATTGATCATGTTGCATCATGGATATTTTATAAAGTAGCCTTGCATATCATATAATATTTTGCAGCACGTTATCTCATGATATGATATGGCTTAGCAATCTTTTGATTCATGCAAAATAGCCAATAGATTTCAAAATTATTTTAGCAAAGTATTGGAGGGTTTACACTCAGCCATCAACTGCTATTACATCAGCACAGAAACTGTACAGTAACAAGTGCTTGTCCTGTAGAGACAAGAACTTACTATTGTCCATTCTCTCAACGCATGCATAATTTTCCTTTTACGCATGCGTGACTTACTGGAATCTTATAACCCGCTGAGTATAAACCCAGCTTATATTTACATAAATTGACGCAGGGGTTGCTCCAAATCTGCATCCCTATCAAAATATAGTATTTTGTTAAATGCTTAAAAAGGCATATATAAAACCGAAACTAATTTATATCTGTCAATTAATTTTCCTAAAATAGTGCACGAATCTTTAGTATCTGATTCTTCTACGGAATTGCTTCTTTTCGTTAAAATATCGCGCGCCATATGTTTTAACTTTCTAAATCATTTTGAAAACAACATTCGCTAGTGAAAAATTAATACATTATCGTCATTTTTAGAGAAAATACGTGACAATAATTTTACAAAGAACCAATTTCCTAAAATGTTTCATAAAACATCTTTGTCAAAAAAGGGCTGCCTCAATTCAAATTTCCCTCCTTTCTTTCTCCCATACTTTAAACAAAGCTAATTAATATGACAAAGAAACTTTGGCACAGATGTAAAAAAGCAAAAGCCTTCTACTCGAGAAAACGAATTTTAGGAAATTTCCGGTCATTTCATGAGACAGTAGTCTGCTGAAGTATTGTCAAGTAGCAGGGAAACTCTTTTATGGTTACCGCATGGGAACACGTGCGTTAATTTATGGCCGAATTATCCCAAACTCTTTCTATTGTACTCGGAGAGGAAAAACAGTTGCAGGGCTGAACAGGTGTGCCACAGCTGCTACCTCTCACCATTAACTTGATGTTCTTAATGGAGTCATCCATCAAGTTGATTCATCACTTCGTTTCACTTCTTTCGTCATGTTCTGGGGTTTTGTTTGAGGGAGGAACATTCGTATGATTCTTATTAAGCAGTTACCCCATTCCAGCCAGAAACCTTCCCTCCAAACGGAAAGTCTACAGAAGTAAGGCTTAGCACATAAAGTAAGGGATCAGTTAATTTGCGTAAGGCCCAAAATTAATGGTTCTCTTGTTAGATTGCTACCCAATTCTCTGAGGTCCCTGATTAAGATTTAGAGCACTGGTTCTTACTCGTAAAGGTATTTTCGATTTAGGGGGTGATTTTAAATTGGGTGGTTGATTCACGGCTTTTGAGAAAGATCGTTTCAGGAATACAGCGCTGTAATGAGAAGCTAATCTCTGTTGTAAAGACCTATCTATATCTCAGTTTATCTAGTCTTCTTGAATGATGTTGGAGATAGAAAGGAACAAAGTTGATCCGATATCTAATTTTTTTAATGAGTTTATTTCATTTTTTTAAATATAAAATTTTAAAAAGATTTATTGTATAAAATGCTAGATTATTCAACTGAATCAATTATTACTTATTAAAAACTTTAAAATTTGACTGTGCTTTCTTAACGTCGGTCCTAAATCGGTTATTTTCCAAATTTGGGTGATCCGTTTTGTTGAAATATAGTTCAAAACATCGAAATGATCTGTGAAATCGATGGTGATACTTTTAAGATTTAAGACATTGATTATCACTTATTAAGGCAATTTCGCTTTCAAAATGATTTTAAATGGAGTGGCTGATTCACGACATTCACTAGGACTGGAATCGTGAAGACACACAACACACACAACATCGCTTCATGCCCGTGGGCCGCGATGGCCTGGTGGTACGGTCTCGGTTTCGGAACCGGGGGGTTTCAGGTTCGAGACCCGATTCCATCGAAGAACCGTCGTGTAAGGGGGTCAATTGCACGTTAAATCCGTCCTGACCAAACGTCCTCCCGCTGGTGTGGTGTGGTGTGGAGAGGGGGTGCCAGCTCAGGTGTCGTCCTCGTCATCTGACCGCGGTTCAAAATTACGAGGTCCGTCCCAAAATAGCCCAAGTGTTGCTTCAAACGGGACGTTAATATAACTAAACCAATCCAAACCAAACCGCTTCATGCCCCTTCAAGTTTAACCCTCTGGTTATTTAAACAGTGTAATGGGCATGAAGTGGAGGTGACATGGAAAGATGCTCTTGTCCTATCCATCCCTGTAACTATTGTTCGACGTCTAACACTTATTGATTGAAATTTCGTTAGAGGATTTTAATATTGGACAAAAGAAAGCCGAAACTAATGAGCTATTTGAAATAAAAAAAATGGGAATTAGCTTTGCCTTGTAAAGTAAATCATCAGTGATAAACTGAAAACTTGTACTCTTTTACATAAACAGAGTTATAGTTTGTTTGTGATTACAGCGTAACAATGAGAAGTTAATCTTTGCATTAAAGATTAATCTAGACCTTTCTATATCTCTTGAGATAAAACTGAGCATTCATGGGAGATTAGAAAATATTAGGGAAATAAAATGCTTTGCAGCTGTAATAAACTAATATTTAATTAATTCCTTGACATTTAGGTATATAAAAGATTCGTTTCAGAAAACTCTTTTAATAATTGAAATAATTTAATTAATAAGATTTCAGACTGATCTTTTCAGTTGTTTATGTTTGAATTTAATCATTCTCACATAGATTTAATACTGGGGAATCATTTGCTTTTGGGTATATTAATCTTAAAGATAGAAGACACATCCAAACAGATTTGAAATATCAATTACTTCAGAGCTTTTAATTTAAATGAGTTAATACTATTTACTGTCATAAATATTGTTGCTTTCAAATAGATAATAATGAATGCATCATCATAAAATGAAAGCCTTTCAATGGCCCTAAATGATTTAATCTCAATGAGATGTATACAATAAAATTCTTTCGTTCAACTGAATAATAAAGATTAGAAAAGTTATATTTTATGCTTAATTTTCGCAATTTTATCTTAAAATGAGCTCTTGATAACATGACTGATGCATAAGAACGTTTAGCTTTCTTGAAAGTTATGAAATCTTTCATTACCAGCGTTTTGGCCGCGGTAACTTGGTGGTAAGGTCTCGGCTTCGGAACCGGAGGGCTTCAGATTCGAGACCCGATTCCACCGAAGAACCGTCGTGTAAGCGGGTCTGGTGCACACTAAATCCGTCTGGGCCCAAACATCCTCCCGCTGGTGTAGTGTGGAATTTGGAGAAGGGATGCCAGATCAGGTGTCCCCCTCATCATCTGACCGCGGTTCAAAATTACTAATTCCGTCCCAAAATAGCCATAATGTTGCTTTAAAACGGATAGTTAATATAACTAAACTAAACGTTATGATCATCACATATAAGTGATACACCAATTTTCTTATTTTAGATTAGCCCCACTAATATCTGAGGTTGTGACTCATGCCAAAGTTTGACTTGTGAAAAAAAGATTATGAAAAAATTTGACTCAATACAATTTAAGATAAAATAAATTTTTTGTACTAAATTTTAGAGCAAACTGACTATATTATAATGCAGGACTGTTTATATATAATGCACAGTAAAATTAAATATTTCAAAATTTGTTTAAATAAATAACATGCATTTCAAACTAGCTGGAGTGATGTTTTCGAAACTTTCTCATATACCCACAAATAAAAGTATTATTCTCTCCCCCTCCCCCCCCCCTGCGAGAAATTGTGGACCTTGGACAAAGCCGAGAAAGCCACAAGTGCTCAGAGTTTTATTTTCACACATGAGAGTTCAGTGTCATAATAAATAAAACCAATACTTAGTTACTAACTCCATACCATTGGCGAATAATAGTTACAATCGTGAGTCTAACATGCTATCACTGACGAATTTTTTTTTAAGACTAAAAGATGGTATGCGGTTAATACACAGCTACCAGAAAATTGAATTTATAATTTGGATACCTTCTTTCCAACCAATTAAAATGAAAATTTGACATAAATTGGTGTCACAAGATCACGTACCAAATTTTATTTATTTGGGTCTTAGGCATTTGTGAGCTACATGCACGAGAAAAAAAAAATGTCGAAAATAAAATTTCCCATACTCACAAATCACCAACATAATATCAAATTTGTTACAGATCTACACATTTAGAGGCTAAATTTTTGTGCTAATTAGGTGGTTTGCTGTTAAATGAAACAATTAATGAAAATTTAGAATATGAACTAAATAATTAAAGTTCTTAATCGTACACTTTTTCATACTAAACATTGGATTCTATGCACAAAAACTTTGGTATTTTTTCTAATTAGGCATACAGCTGGTGCTATTTTTTAAACAAAAAAACAAACAAAAAAACAAAAAACGAAACTAATAAAATTACGTTTCATTGGAAAAATATTCTATCAAAATTATATATTTAGTCTTAAGGAAAAAAATGGGCAAATTATATAATCAACCATAGTCGTCTTTAACGCTGGATGGATGTAACCGTCTGCTACGTTCATGGTTGCAAAATCTGAACTTCTGTTTTGAAGAGGCAACTGAGGCATTTCTTTTAAAATTTAAATTGACTGACTTATCGGTGTGCGAATAAAGCTAAGTATAAAAGAAAATTATTAAGAATATTATGGAATCACAAACTTAAATTTTTAATGCTGTATTATAACAAAGGTTAATGAGCTGATGTCTGCATTTTTTTTAAAATTTTTATATTCAAATCAGTTTTAATTATTAGTTTTGAATTGAATGTTCATGAATATTATGAATAGAGAAAATCCCATTGCAAGGAAACGAAACTCTTAGCATCACTATATATTTACATCTAAAGCGCATAACAAATATTAATTTTCTTTATTTCTTATGGGCTATGCTATTATGTGTGAGATATTCTATCGCAAATTTTTGTTAGTTTATATTTGACAATCATATCCAATATTTTGTTAACAGGATAACACCCCGCCTAGACGGACACTTCTTTTAGCTTATAAATAATGTATAAAAATGTTATCGTGTAAAGTAGACATTTTAAAAGCTAGTCCTAGAAATCTGAAAATCAATTTATTCTTGTCAGGACGGATTATTGAATTTGTATGAAAGTTGGAATCGAGAGCTTTAAATGTCATTTAAGATGAATCAAAATCACTAGCACAAAGGAATCGAAGAATAAAACAAACAATACTTCAACAGCTTCTATGATATCAGAAAGAATGTCCCTGCGTTTTGAAAATGAAACTGAAAAAGATTAGTAGGTCTACAGTTTAAATTAGGCTCTCGATATTGGGCTTTTAGAAAAATCAATGTAATTTGTTCATTGATCTCCTTCCTTTGAAAGTGATCCATTTTTGACAAAAAGTTAGTTAATTATATTATGAACTTTTTATCAATAAACAGTTCCCGATAAAATCCTTCAAAATTTTCAACATTTTGTAACCATAAATTTCTGTAATTAATGAAATTATAATTCTAATTACTGTGAAAATTGGTCCATTTTCTATTTTCCGCAAAGACGTAATATTTAGTTCAAAAATTATACTACATAATTTCTTTGCTTAATAATAATAATAATAATAAAGAATGTAATAGCCAAGTGGCATGTGCATTGGAAAAAATAGGAGTGTTTAATGTGGCTGAAATCTCTGCAGTCTTTCCTGCATTAGCACATATAAAGTTATTAATATGAAGTTGTAATAATTTAAATGACATTACTTGAAGAAATACTGAAATAAAACTTTTTTATTTTGTTTTTTTTTTACATATTTTTTAACAATTTCTTTAAAGAATTAGCTTAATTCTATTGGTATCCCAAATTTAATAATTCACAGATGTAAAATTCTCATGTTTTGTTGACTTTGAAAGTGGCGTAGGTTCATTTGAATCTATCAAAAGTATAAGTTTCTTTTAAACGATACTTTAAAAATGATCACAAAATAAACTTTAATTAATTTAATATTTAAAAAAACATGGAATAATCGTATTAATATATTCCAAAATTTTTAAAAAAATTTCAAATGTAAACCCTTAAATATCTCCAAATAATACAAAATGGACTTGCACCATTTTTAAAGGAAACGGCTCTTATGTTAATATAACATGAATTGAATATCTTGTATTGAAAAAATCGAATGAAAAGAATCTATGCACATACTAATATAGTATAAATCATATATAAATGTCCTATTCTTATATATATTTTTATATTTTATAATATAAATATCAAAAATATTCTTAAAATATTATACAACTAAAATATGAAATTTCAAAAGTAGTAGACTTTTACTTGAATCTTTTGGGGGATCCAAATATTACAGAATAGTCTACTTCACAGCATTTTACATTTCAAAGATGCTACAATTCTTCACGTTTTCGTATTCTTCGTTTTGAAAAGAATGCTTAAATTTCATAAAGTATCTACGTAATGCCTCTTTATCCTTGAATTCTATGCGAACAAAATGCGCGATTCTTGTATTTACTTTCCCACTGATTCCAAAAGCCTTCGAATTATTTACTGTCCAATCAATAAGAGGAGTATCGAGAACCAATATGCCGGGGAAGTTCTCGCAATGTTCTATTCTGAGTGTTCCGAATTTTAATTGTAAATTTCGTCTTAAATAAGTTGCCGAAAGCAGTAAGGGGAAATCTTTAGCTCCCGGCTGCGAAAACATTCTGGTATAACGCAACGCAGATTAAGTGTTCCACTGACATATGTTTACGATTAGGATCTCATTTAACGATTATTCGGAGAGTCAGTTCCATTGCATAATATTGTGGATATCTCTTTGATCATGGATACAATCTAATTTTCTACTATAAATTCATAGGCGGAATCCTGCCATTGACGTTAACTGTGCAATGAATAATTGGCTGCATCGATTGCAAGACGTGTATAAAATTCGAGAAATATGGTAGAATAATTTAAATAAGACGACATACGAAGGGCAATCATATTTTAATGAAGTAAGAGATACTAATGTTAAAATTTACATTCTTACATATTAAAGATGTTCATTTGTGTTAAATATCGCTGCTTTGATTTGAGAAAATACGATGTTTTGATAAAGTTCACGCATAAAAGATTTTAAAGCACAATTAAGAGCTTAAAATATAAATATTATACAGTTCTTAATTTTCTTATTCATACTCATATGAAAAATATCATAAAATTTATTAAAAGATAAGAGATAATAAAATATTTTAAAGCTCTACTAACAGCTTAAAAAATAAGAATTATATAATTTTCAATTTTCATAAGCATACTCATTTGAAAAATATCATTTGTTGCTCTTTATTATATTATTAAAGGTATTTTGCACCGTATAATGATTTATATCTACATTGTAACAACAACTTTTAGAATTTCTTAACTAATTTAGAATTATCAATTAATTAAATAATGTAGCAGTTGCATTACTCTTATCTTCTCTTTTGGATACTAGATGGCGATACCTGATTAGGCCATCCCATATGTCATCCCATAATGCATTGCGATTGTAATGAGAATGAGATGTGATGCTGAACTGTGAAGCGCGCGCGTGAATGTCTTGTCTTTGTGTTTGTAATTGTTTAGTGTGTGAATGTGGTTATTAAAGAAATGTTTCCAACAACATTCGTCCTGTTACTTCCTGCACAGATAATAATCTACATACCACCACAATAATAAAATATTTTCTTATCTCTTTTTTTTATCAAAGTTTTCAATAAAAAGTTGAATTTTAATTTATTAATTTTAACAAAAATTTATACGATTTTTTTAAAATCTATAAAGAAAGGATTTGATTTTCGCAGATGATAGAAAAACTCCTTTTAGAAATTTATATAAGAAATTTTATTGTAACTACTTCTTGTTTGAGTTGTCGTTTCAATATATCTTAAAATTATTATTTTGGATATATTGAAAATTTTGAAGTCACCAGGATGCATATTTTATCATTTGTTTTAGCTCTAAAGCATTGGGAATGATTTATTTTCTGTTCCACATTTAATCTTTTACGAAGATAGAGAAAATTAAATCCCACTTTCTAATAATCCAGCAGATTCAATAATTAACAAGGGATTTGCAGAAAATTTTATTATTTCACTTCATTTCAAAAGTAAATGGTTATACTAATTATGCTCAGAAACACTTCATAACATTATTAGTATAACTTTATGCTTTTGAGATTTAAATTATAATGTTCATTTATTTGCTTATCAGAATTTCGACAACAAATATATTAGCCTTAAAAACATTATCCCATAAGAAATGAAAATACATTTTTTAAATAAAAAAAAAAAAGAAACAAACATTTGGCCTAAACAAATGTATCTATTTTTTTTAGAAATATATTTGTTTGTTCTTTTTAAAAAATAATATTTGTAATTTAATATGTGAATTATAAATTTGAATGCAAGAAAATTTATAATTTGTTTATTGATCTAAACAAAAGAGATTAATTTAATTCATTGAATTTGACTACTGTACAAGCAATTCATTTTCAATATAAGAAGCAAAGAATTTTTCTTTGTTCACATTTCAATCAAAGGGCATCAAAGAATTTCAAAAGCTTATAATATTTTTTTTTTAAAGTGGGAGTAGGGACTCCAAAACTTTCTCGCGTACTCTGTCCAGACATTTTTCCAGAGAATGCCTTCATGACATTAATGTATTAAAGTTACGAAATGTTAACCTTTGGTGTGAGTATAATATTTTTACTGAGCCTATCGTGTCATCTTTGGCGAGTTATTTGGCAATTAATCCCGGGCATGGAGTTAATAGTATCCGGAAATCGAATTTGTTTTTAGACGCGTTTTCCCCAACCGATTAAAATAGAAATTTCGCATAGAACTACACTTGTAGTCATAAAATCCCATACCAAATTTGATGTATTTAAATCCTTACTTTTTTTAGTTATCGCATTATTTCTGCTTTAAGACCGACTAACAGTCAACCCGTAATTTAATTTTGATGAAAATGTGATAGGTGCCTTCATTATATATATTACATCTAATCTATTTTTAATTATAGACATTAAATAGAATTTTACCGATTTTTGTCACAGACTGACAGACAGTTCCAACAATATGTTTTTCGAACCCAGGAAGGTCTAAAATGTAAGGATTCATCAAAATCTCCAGCTCGAAATTTTTTGGCGATTATTATACTTTCTCTATATTATTTATACAAGAAAGTAAGGTTATTAAAGTAATGCAAAGTAATGTAAAATATGCTTAAAACTTTTTAAAAAACTTGCAAGATGAGGTAAAAAAGCAATTAAATTATATAGAAAGAAAATTGATATAACTCTTTAGGTTATAGTATTGAAATTTTCATATTTTTTAAAAATTAGTTAAAATTTTTAAAGAAGTTATTCTTAATACACATATATTATTCTGTGATTAATTAATTACGTGAGAAATTTGGTAGATTTAGGCTCAGAGATCTCTTCTATACAATGTTTTGAGAAATTTTTGTCTCCTGTGATTTAAATGAGATTATAGATATATATATTATGAAGTCTATAGATTTTATGAAGTCTATAAACATAATCATGTAGAATTTAGAACATTCCAATATTTGAAATTAAATAAATTCGAAATTCACATTACTATAACGGATTTGCTTTGTAAATTCAAAATTCCTCTTAAGCATGTTTATCAGCAAATATTTGTCAATGAAATGGGTATTAAGAGGTGGCAGGCGTTTTCGAATGAGGTGACGAATCAAAACTAAATCGAATGAATGTGGATCCGACGAGTTTCTTCAGTAAATATGAAGCCTAGTTTCTGCCCAATATTGATTTAATATCTCCCGAAGATATTAAGAAGTGCAGCTTTTCAACACTCGACAGATATTAAATTCCAGCTGGAGGCCGACTTTTTCATCATTTTTCATTGTTCTTCCAAGATTAAATGTTTAGATGGAACTAGTTTTAAAGAAAGTTTTAAATCTAATAAAATTGTAATAAATTCTTATGCTTTTATTTCTTTTGTATCATATATATTCGTGCATCTAATCGGAAATGACATATTTTTTTTATAAATTGTCGAAATATTTTCCACTGTAATAATGCTTTCTAATGGCAGACTACATTACTTTAACAAGACAATGATGTCAATGGTATCAACTACTTTTAATAAATTGTAATAAATTTTTATGCTTTTATTTCTTTTGTGTCATATATATTCGTACATCTGATCGGAAATGACATATTTTTTTTTATAAATTGTCGAAATATTTTCCACTGTAATAATTCTTTCTAATGGCAGACTACATTACTTTAACAAGGCAATGATGTCAATGGTATCAACTACTTTTAATAAATTGTAATAAATTTTTATGCTTTTATTTCTTTTGTATCATATATATATTCGTTCATCTGATCGGAAATGAAATAATTTTTTTTATAAATTGTCGAAATATTTTCCACTGTAATAATGCTTTCTAATGGCAGACTACATTACTTTAACAAGGCAATGATGTCAATGGTATCAACTACTTTTAAACTAATATTCTAATTTTTACGACATCTTTAATAACGACATTTTAAGTCTAAATTCGTTAAGAGATTGACTTTTAGTTGGGTGTATACTTTCTCATGCATTTAAATGTCACAATTTTTGAAGTATAATGACGGTAGAAACTGTGTAAGTTATCTTATGATTAATATTTTAATTCTGGATTCAATTTTGGTGAAAATTTCCAAAATGTGTATTCGAATTTCTATTACTTATATAAAAAATGCATTTAGCAATTAATCGCGAAGGAAGTAATTAAGCAAGGATCAAATGCAAATTTTGTGTTTGATCCTTGATTATTTTTCACTTCTGCAATGTAGTTAATAGGCAAATACGCGTTTCCTTTTCTGTAGTACGATCACACAATCTCATTTACGAAAATAAAGTTCTGAGTACTCGTGGTGTTTAAGGCTTTTTCAGTGTTCATAATTCCATGCAAAATGAAGCGAATAACACTTTTATTTGAGAGACTGAGAGTAAAAATCTTAGAGACCACTCCCGCTGGTTTCTTCCAGATATTGATATTAATTTCATAATAGCTTACTTGAACGAATGATAGTAAAAACATTTAGGATGTTAATTGTTATTGCAGTAAATCCGCGTTCAACAATAACAACAAAAAAACTTAGTACTTTTAGGAGAATTCTATAATAACCTGTTTGGAATCTAAAATTCATCTAATAGACGCGGTAAGTACTGGGCATTTCAAGACGAATAACCGTTCGCATTTTTGGTATAATTTGGACACTATATCTTCGCAAAAAGAAATTCATCAATGGAAAGGTACGGAAAATGTAAAGAAGGTTCAATATTATCTCTTTATTCTGCTTTCCATATCGTTTAGTAGAAGGTGGGACTTCATTTCATAATAGTTCTTCAGAGATGTTCTGTCTAAAGTAGTATTCGTACATTTTACTTCCTTTTTATTATTATCACTTCACTAGTTCATCATCAGTAATTCTTATTCTGAAAAAAAGAGAGAGAGAGAGGAAAAATAATTAATTACAAACTTACTAATTATGAAAAACAATTAAACCTGATAATCCTATTGTTAAAATGAAGATTGAGGAATGCTAAATTTGTAGTTATGGCGGTTCACAAAAATATTCATGGAAAAATATCGTTTCAATGTAAAAACAAAAATTTGTAGCAAAAGTTTCTAATTTATTCTACATTTCAATTTGAAATTCCATATTTATTACATTTAATAAATTAGTTTATAAAATTTAAATTTTTATTCAAATTTCTGTTGAAAATGTTACAAGATTTGCATTAGTGATAACTCAGATTTCTAACAGTGTTTGTTCACTTTTCTTTGCAGTGTACACTCCGGATTCCAAAAGCATTCACTTGGAATGCACCAGACGAATGAATGAAGAAATGTACAAAATTCTCAAACAAAAGCAGGACAATTACGATCCACTTCTATCAGCAAACGATCCAAGCCGATCAGAGGTAACATTTACGTTTTTTGTTTTTTTTTAATATTCTGATCTGTATACTAAATTAAACCTAAATGAAATCTCACTTTGTAAACTTGACAGCACATTTTGCGTTGTTTCAAATTTATGTAGGCTCTTAAATATTGAAGTGCAGTATTTTAAGGATTATATTATGGCTTTCGTTCCGTGTTTAGCAGTACAATCATCTTTAACTATAATACTACTTAATTGTAATGTTTTTTTATTGGTCCTAAAATCTAAACTAGGATATACGGGTCAAACACGTTTACAACTTGAAAGTGAAAAATGGATGACAAATTATTCATCTATATAAAATAAAGGAAGATTCTGTGGAAATTAATGTGAACTAGAGTAACTGGATTTTCGTTTTTTATGCAAAAATAAATATTTATTCTCCTAATTCTTGGATTATAATTTAATTTTTAGAAGAAAATTAATTATAAATATGAATGCGTTTTCTAAATATTCAAAGATCGTTTCAATTAATATGACATTCATTTTTGTATGGAAAAAATAAATGTATTTTCTTTTAATACATAACTTGTTTATGAAAAGAAAAATAATTATGTTCATACATACGATTTTTAAATTATATTTATAATTTTAACTATAAAAATAATTTCAATTACTATTTTTATTTTAAAATCATTTAAACATTTTAATTTTTTGGTTTTTAATAATGATAAATTATTTATTATAACTCAACTGGCTGTATTTATATCGGTAATAAAAGAGAGCAGCTGAAATTAAGAAACCTTTATCAGCAACTATTCTAAATGTCAATAATCGAAAAGGGAAAAGTAGAAAGCATGTGTAAGTTGAGTAGAAAGCATAGATAGATGGTTGAAAATTTTTAGTAATATTATACGTTATGCTTTGTAAGCTGCCCTTATTTCTGCAGAAAAAGAAATATTTTTTTGAAGATAAATGAAATAAATTTTTTTTTCTAATCAATTTCTTGCAGGTTACTCTTGTGGATAATCATTATTTATCAATTGTACAAGATGTCAAAATATATCAAACTTGGTTTCAAGTGATTCTACGATTTGCTACTTGTACGTAATAAAAAAATAATGAAATATTTTTATGATGTCAGTAATTTGATTAAAATTTCAGTTTTTTTTGCAATTATTTCTCCTATTAAAATGAAATTGATCCAAGTATTAGGTAAATGAACATTTATTTTTGAATGATAAAATAATTACATATTAATTAAACCTGCCTGTAATTTTATTTAAATAATTTTTAAAAGGAAAAGCGCATTTACATCTTTAATTAAAAAAATATTCAGGTATTAAGAGAGCGCATTTATATTTCCAAACAAAAAATGAGTATCAGAATAATTGAAACCATCTTTGGATTAATATAATTTAAGTAATTTTGAATATTTAAAAAAACGCATTCATATTTTTAATTAATTTTATTCAAAAAATTAAATTGTAATCCAAGAATAAGGAGAATAAATATTTATTTTTGAATAAAAATGAAAAACATATTAATTAAAACTGTTTCTAAATGTTAGATTAATTTAAAATAATTTAGTAAGAGAAAATATTTAAAAAAAAAGCAAAAAGCAATACCCCAAGACCATACTCAGATCCTGCGATTGCTATGCCAGCTCATTATCCATTGTACCATTCGGGTACTTGATAACGGTATCATATTATTTGTACATAAACTGCATATAAATTTTAAGGGCCCCTTTACCAAATTGGCTGGCAATTCCGTTTTAATATTTTCATGAATGACCATTCTAAATGCATACTACCATAATGCTAAATCTCATCTTCTTTTAGTAAGTTTATGCAAGTAAACAGTTTCTTATATCAAAATTAATGAAGGAAGTATTATTTTAAATTGGTAGGCTTATATGAGCCACTGATTCAGAAATATTTTTTGTTCTTCAATTAATAAAACCTGGGACACACAATAATGGCTTTTTGTAGCAAAATTACTGTATCTCTTCTATGGAATTTATACAACTATGCGTACGCCCTTTTAACGACTCTTTATTCCAAAAGGTGCCAAATAACAACATTACTGTATCCATTTTGAATAATAAAACTTAATTTTAATTAAATAAAAATAAAATTGATTCTGCAAATTCAAAAAATAATTGCTCATAGTGTAAGAGCTGTATAAAACTAAAGCAATAAAAGCACAACGAAAACAAAATAATTTTGCAATAAAAAATCGCTCGTGATCCTTGCGCTATTCAATTATAATCTCATACTCTATTTAATTCCTTCTTAAGAAATAAATCTCATTTTAAATCGTAGCGTGCTCCTTAAGCATTATTTTCTAGAATGCATTTTAGTCATTGCAATTTATTTTGTATTGCTGGACTTTAAAAATAAAATGATGTTGTTTGTAGACATTTTTTACCATTGTCCACAAATATGGATTCATCTCAACTGGTGTAATTATCATATGCTAGATGATTAGAGTAGGAAATGTATAGTGAAAAATAATTCGTTTTCCCCTACTTTTTCTCTAAAAGAATTCTTTTCTTAAAATGTGAATAATTAAAAATAGTCATGCAGTTTTCCAAAACGTATTTGCCATATCAATACAGACTAAACAATTACATTCATTCCACTGATTATCAATGAAACACTTCTAATTTAAAAACAATAAAACTATCTTAATTAACTTAAGAAACTTCTGAAAAAATGTATTTATAATTCATAAAGCTAATGTGACGTTGTTATTAAAGTATTTACCCTGACTCTGCTCCTGGCCATAAAAGAGAGCTATTAAAGAGACGGATGATTTTGTGCCAGACTACTTTATCAGTCGCAAAGGAAGGAAACCGCAGCATAGAAACCGAAATTTATGCTCTCTATTAAAAGTATAACAATTGCGCAATTTAGGCTCCCATAGTTATGAGCACAAACGATAATAGATATTTAATGAACCACTTTTATGAAATGTTGGTCGCTTAAAATAACCGAGTAAATGAAATTCGTGGTTTTGGGTCTTCTTTGGAGTGTCCTACTGCAGTGATGAAATACGATCTCCAACTTATTATCTAGGAAATTCGCCCAAACTAGTATTTAAATTTTGGTTCATAGTGGTTGTTATTCACTATCTTTTTATTGCATATTATAGTAAATTGAATATTTATTATTAATTGTAGCTAAATATTGTATTTAAATTAAGAAATTATAGAATATTTTTCGAATTTAATTTTAGTCATAATAATTGTAATTTTATAAATGACTTTTTTATGTCTTCCTAATGTAGATTTTCACGTCTTAGTATTTGCAATATGTTTCCACATCTAAAAAATAAAATTCGAATAATTCAAAATCAATTTAACCTCACAACTTTCATCTTCGATAAAATATTTGCTAAGTATTGATTTCATAAATACAGATATATAACTGCATCAGTTAAATTATAAAAAGAATCTATTCAGTTCGTTCAGTATGTTTTTATATATTCAGTAAATATTCCCCAAAAATAAATTACATATATACGAAAAGATTTCCTATACAAAATACCACAAATGTTTCGTTAACAATGAGTTCCTGAAAAAGAAATTGTACATTCTTTTGTTGAGTTTAAAATTCTTTTTTAAGAAAGGCATGAGGAAATCGAGCACTTTAATCTAAGCATTTTTCTGCGTTTCAAAGATATTGACGTCTGCAAACTTCTCTCAATCGTTTCACAAATCAGCTCGGCTCCTCTCTACGCAAAAAAGAAAAACTTGATTCATTGCGACATAAAAACATATATCGCAAACGATATTTCAAATTTTTTGGTCGAATATGGTTCGGTAAAACCGCGAACGAGGCTTTGACGTCACTTGTCACGCAAATGCCTTCAAAAAAAAATATACCAAATATCTGAGGATATCTTCGGCCGCCACCATTTATAACAACACGACATATCAGAAAAGAATAAATTTTACGACAATCTTTATTTTTAAAAATCGTTTTCTAGCTATCTTATTATTTTTTCCTTGGAATATAACGAAATTCGTTATGCATATTTAGAATCCCTTTTGATCAATAATATATCGCACTATTTAGGAGAGGGGGAAAAAAGCTAGCAATTTGAAATCGATATACGTCATCATCAGACGATTTTCTGCTCACAAAAACTATACGGCATTGTGGCAGCTCGTAAAATCACCGCATTCATCGTAAATGTTTATAGTCTAGTAATACGCTGTGTTGGAAGGAATATAAATTCCTTTTTACGCTTTAAGAGCAATAAAATATTCGAAATGGAAGAAAAAATAAAACGAAAAGAAAAAAGAAAAAGAACACAACATTGGGGGGGGAGGGAGTTTCATTTCAGTGCGCAAATCTCTTAAATTCCATTTCAGACCATGATACTTTCGAACCGCGAGAGAATAGATTCACCAATTGTGCAAAAATACGATTTAGCGTGATTTAGCTGAGAACCGGATGAAGTAATGAGTCGTAAAATATACTCAAAATCGATAAAAATGACGCATTTCTGTGGGGGGGGGGAGATAAGGTCATTAATTTATTCCTTGCAGATGCACCATCTTAAATAAAAAAAAAGAGAAAGAAAGAAGAAATGCAGAGATTTTATGCGGAGTTGATCTTGTTATATTTTACAAAGTAAAATGCTCGGTAGAGGAGAAAAAACCTGTTATTCAAAAAGGATTTAAATACGAGGCACTTTAATTATTTTTGCTTTGCAAAGCAGGCATAAGCTCGATGAAAAATAGCTTGGGATCATAAAACTGGGATTTGAATGGGGGAGAAAAATGAACAACTCAAGGTTTACATTTAGAAATTGATGAAAATGGAACTTTTCACAAGATTTTTTTTTCTTTTTAGAAGTAAAGACATGCTGCGTAATTATATATTGATGAAAAAAAATTTCGTTGTAAATAGTAATTTGTGATTCATGTGTAAAATCAAATAATTCCTATTTATGTTTTATGCGGTGAAAAATATGTATTTATTCCTTCATAGTTTTACTGTTATTTATGCCAATTTAAGAGCGTTGTGTCTTTTTAAATACTTTACTGTAAGTTAACTACGTAGATACAATTATGGCTTAGATTCCTAGAACATTTTTGCCTAAGTTATGGATAGCAAATTTATTTCATGAATAAAGTTTTCATAATCTATTCCGGACATCACCAAATTCAATCTGTTTCAAATGAAAAAAAAAAATTTTTAAAAAATTGGTACCTAAAGAGTTATTTAATTATTATTTAGAAACTACTTTTGGTGAACAGAGTGTTTACTTGTAATATTGGTTTTATTTAATTTTAGTTAATACTTTTTTGCATAACTAGATGTTTATGATTGCCACATCTGAGCATGTTACAGTTTTATCAAAAATATAACTGTCCGATTAATCCATCTTCTAATTAGCTATCTTCTATTGGTTATTAATCTATCTTCTGATTTTCGCTGCACTGCTACATCACTTTCTTACTTCTCATATAAACTGGCCTTAATCTTTATTCTAAAGCTTTCAAAAGTAGAAAATAATGACGCGTAAATACTTTCTAGAAGAAATTACTTGAAAATTTTATTGAAAATCACGTAAGAGAAATATATATTTAAAAAATTACATGTAAGTGAAAATACGATTTTTTTCGAATTTTAAAAGGGCATAGAATTTATTTTCGGAAGACACCGCAAAATAAATGCCAAAATCTCGTTAAAGTTTTAAAATGAATAGAAATAATAAAAAAATTAAGTTTTAATTTAAACTAATTAAAATTTTAGAGAGATGGATCCAAGTATGCAATTCCACACTTCATATTATATTTGGGCCAAACTGCAGCTCCAGATCAAACTTCTTATATGTAAAGCTCCAACACGCACGTACACGCAATAAAAGGGAATATGCGCGCGTTTATATTCCCTTTTATTGCTAGTAAAAGAAATATTCTACTTAATATTGTAATCTGTTTTATAGAGCAAACAATACATATTCATTATAAATGTTTTAGGAAATAAAGTAAAAAAGGGATAGATATTCAAATAAAAGAAAGGGATAGAGTGCTAGATAATAGAGCTATAGAAAATTTCATACAAATATACATTGGAGGATGGAGATGTGCACCTCGGAAGAATTTTCTTGAAATTCCATTACGAAATTTTGACATTTTTTTGGAAAGTACCTTTGAAAATATTAATGTATATCGCTTTTAAACCATTTTTGAAATGAATGGAATTATTTTATCCACTATATAAATTTATATTTTGTCTATTTATTTGCTAATTTTATTACATTTTTGTGCATAATTTATAATAATACAAGATAGTCATAAAGTCTTCGGAATGGAATCCGAAAATATAGCGTAAAAGTAAAATGTTTAGTATAGCGCATAGTATATTAGTTTAGTATAGTGTGTTACTTTTGCGTTCAACAAATGGAGGTGTTTTTTAAAACATTTTTTTTAACTTGTCACAGGGCTGACATATATACAAAATTAGGTGCTTATTCGAATGTAATATGCTGCCAAAATTTCAAAATAATCGGTGAAGTACTTTCAGAGATTTAAGATTTTGAACAAATGAATACTTACTTTTTTATTTATATAAACTGTTTATACTGGTTTATCTATTTTTAATCTCAACTCTCAGATTTCAGAGTAAATATAAATTTTACTCGTCTTAGTTAGAAATAAAACTATTTTTCAAAAACTTTTTTATTTTTAGCATATTTCCTAATTAATTACATTAAAAATTATAGAATCGGAAAATCATATTTTTTCTTCACCTGTTAGTAGAGTATGAAGAAATATTTTAATGCAAAACGAAAGGAATATAAGTTAATTTCTTGGTTAACAGGTTAAAGGTGCATATATTATATTTGGAATCTGCATTTTCTTTCAGATTGTGGAAGATATATCATACACAGATCTGGGTGTGCGGGGATACCACAAACGAGCCGTGCCGTTACATATGGAGCCCCCAACGGAGTACGCAGACGTCTACAGACATGGGGTCCGGACTCAAGTTCTGCCCCTGCCGGTTAGCGATGCCCTTGACAAACACGCCCCTGAGTTGCCTTTGATAAACAATGTGCAGCAAAATACAAGGGTAAGTTGACCTTCCGTTAATTGCAATCGTAGGTTTGATTTTAAATTACAATTTCGGTGTTGTAGCAAAACTCAAGGAACGTGGTCCAACTATTAAAATGCCTGCCAACAGTACGCCATTTTATACATCAATAATAATAATAATAATAAAGAATTCGGTTGAGAATCACTCATAAGATTGCAATTGAAAGACGGTGTGTTGTTGCATTTGGCGAGTAATTGCTTCAGGTTTAATATTAGTTTTGTTTTTTGGTTACCTACTTTTGTTGCGATCATTAAACCTCTCACAACTAATTCCGCCCAACAAGGCCGCATACGTTTTATACAACAAGACCGGGATAGCCTGGTTGGTAGGGTGTTGGTTTCGCGTCCCTTGGGTCGCGCGTTCGAACCTAGCCTGTCGAAGATTCCACGCGTGTGGGGTGACTGACGCGCGTATAAATCTGTCGTGGTCACAAAGTCCTCCATGTCGAGAGTAATACCCCTGGCGGGATACTAGATCAGGGGTGATCGTTCTCTGTTTCATGTTTAAATTATGATCTGTGATTAAATGAATGAAATGCATGAATGAAGTCCGCCCCGTAAAAAGGGTTGTGACGTGTGTGTAGCTAAATCGTTCTCTTGGCCCTAGATGGCGCTACTGTCAAAACAAGAGACATATCCTTGGCTTAATCCACAATGACTTCTTAAAGTCAGGCTAGGAGAAGTGGCATTGGAAAGAACAACGTTTTATACTAATGGGCCGTTTCTAGACCAGTTTCTTTTACAAACGATGAATTCAGAATGTAAAGCTAAGGCTTTCTTAACTAGCTTTACAGGCTTCACCTCTCGTTTGAAACAGAAACTGGCCCAATAGTATCTACAGAACTTTCATCGTCTAATTGAATCGTAGTGAAAGGGTTAAAATCACCATCCATTAGGTATTATTACTTTAACCACGTGTAAATGTACACTGATTTAATTAAATAAAGCTTATTTGGTTTTTTGGATTGTCATCATAGATTAAAATGTAATCAATAATTATATTGTAGATAACAGTACTAATATTTATTTTATTGATTTTTTAATCTTATGCCTTTTTTTACATTCCAATGCAAATTTTTCCCTCAACAAATCAAATTATTATTTGTTAAAAATCTAATAAAAATACTATCTTAAAGGAATCAAAAATAAATTATTTATTATTGTTTTTGAGAAAATGACCAAACCAAAAATAGTCTTTATACCTTTTAATAATGTTAATAATAATCATAATGCAACAGTAATTATAAAAAAGGTCATTTATTTTTTATGCATGAAATTCCCAATCAAAAGCAGAAAATCATTTCCATATACAGTTTTATCTATTTTATAGCTACTGAATGAAATTTTCATATGTCCAATTAAAAGTAAGAAATAAGTTTTGTTAAGTTAATTCCTTCTTCTTAATTGCATTTGGCCATCTGCATGAAAGCAAAGAAATATTTATTGCTTTATATTATTTGCTTTGATCTAGAAACCTCTGATCATATCTAGTTGCGAAAGCCATTGGTTTGTGTCTTAAATCACAGGCATTTACTTTAATATTATCCTTTACTACTTTAGTAGGGTTTGGTAATTTAAAAGTATAAGGAATGATGAAAATCCGATTATCCTTACAAGCGCTGTTTTTCTTTATGCTATATAAATTTAAATAATTAATGCTTTTTCAATGATTTCAAAATAAAGTATATTTGGGGAAATGGCTCAATTTCATTCAGAAAATTACATATATTTTGTGTTTAAAATCTAATGTTTTTAATTTAAGTTAAATGAATAAGAGTAGGAAATAAAACCTTGATGAATTTTTTGAATATTCTTTTAATTATTTGATACAGGAAAAACAATTTTTTTTGAAAATTTAGAAACTGTAATGCTTTTTACAAATGAATACCGTATTGAAACTATATATATAATTTTTCGTAATTTTTTTTGAAAATTAGAAGCACTGTTGCTCATCAGGTTTAGCATAAAAACAATTTGTGGCGTTTTAATAGTATTAGTTTAAGAATTATATCAAAATTACATTAAAAAATAATACATCAGCACATTATTTTATTTTGCGATGTGGCAATAATTCTAGTATCCATCATTAGAATTCTCCAAAATTTGAGAGAGAAGCATTTAACTCATATCGCATGATTCCACAAAGCAATCATAAATATTATCTTTAAAACTACGTTTTCCAATAAAAATATTTTTAACTTTCTTAACACAAGTACATTTTACAATTATCATTAATTAAAAATAAATTCAAGTATTCTTTTCAAATGATATAACTACTAAGAAAAAACAACCTCAAAAATATTTTTAATAAAAGTTTAGAATGCAAGCGATATTTCTTTTTACTATTAATTTCAAACTAAAAAAAAAAGGATGAAGTTAACTTAGAGTCTCACAGTAGCAATCTGTTTCTTCAGCAACAAAAATAGTAAAATAAGCACGTAAGTGAATTTTTTTTGCTGTCTCATGAATATTAAATTATATGCAGTAGTCGGAAGTCGTGCCTAAATGTGAATTAATAGAACTTTTCCTTATAAAAATATCTTTCTCCATAGGAAAATTGGCAACAATCCAACTTATGATCTGGGTTTTCGACCAGTGTTTGATTTTTAATATCTTGGTAGGTATTGTGTGATTGTTGTTGCAATGTCGATTCGTAAGTTACATCAATTCATTCAAAAAGCATTGTTTCTAAATAAGTATAAAGTGTTTAAGATTTTTGAAATGGATCGAATTCGTTCCATTCCAGATTATCTTAAATAAGAGGCATACATTGTTTTGACTGTATATTGAGAAAAAAAAACTTTGAATAATTGTTTTAACTTACAAATCGCATATAATTAATGAATCATAATGTATCTTTTTTACATTTAGCCTTTTGTTTCAGATGATTTCAATATACATATTTCATTATAAAGTAGTGAATTTACATTTGTAATCATTACATTTGAAATTAGATTTTACTTTATCAGTAAGTAATATTTGGAAGTTTTAAAAAAACATTCATACAATATAGGGATAGAACAAAATTATATTAGTGAAGTTTATTTAGTCATTCGAAACACATTTCAGTTGTGTTATATTAATGTAAAAACATCATTATAAATTTATATTTTTAACAATTTTGACATTTTTAACCAATTTCAGAATCCGATAAAGTAGAAATACAGTTTTAATAACAGGTAAATCATTTTAAAATTTTATAAATGCAAAATGTACTCCTGAAAGTCTATTAGACTGCCCTGCCATTGTAAATTTAAATTATATCAATAGTATATAATACTTGCTATTTTAAAGGTCATGCCTTGCTACTTTAGGACTTGTTATACTAATCATGTAACGTTCTGCGATTGTAAATTTTCATTCCTTTGACCTATATTATATTTGGTGCATAGCTTTCAATTAGTTAATTTGCAAAGAACCCTCTGTGTGTGACAGTCGCCCTTTCGCACGTACGGCTCTATGTTCTGTTGTAAGATCACTTTATTATGTTTGGCCTTTAAAGTCACTGTTCTTTAATACATTTACATTCAGATGTTTAATACATTTACATTCAGATGTTTAATACATTTACATTAATACATTTACATAATCTTTAATACATTTACATTCAGATGTTATGTTTGAATTCGAATGCTAATAAATCCTTGGTTCAAAATCTTTGCAGTATTTCTAACATTAATAGCATTTTATTATTAAAAGAAGTCATACATGGACTGTCCTCTACTGTTATGTTACTGATTTAGAAATGAAAGTAAAGCAAACTTACAGCATACAAACGTGGGGAAATATTTTTTTTTCCTTCTTATTAATGAATAAAAATTGTTAAAAAGCAATTTTTTATTGCATTATTTAAAGCAATTTTTGGCAGATAGATAGTTCACTGGGAATATTAACTGAATTTAACTTTAATTAAATCTCCATATTATATGATCCCGTAAACATCTTGTTGAACATCAAACTCTCATTTACATTAAAGCCATGTTATTCTGATAATCTTATACTTTTACACACGTAACTATTTGGTTCACCTTTTAATTTTCTTTATACTACACCTTCCCTATATATTCCTCATGTAAACTACTCAGACACTGAACTTAAATCTTTCTTTATTTTTCAAAAATGGAAAAAAAATCTTACGATTAAAAATTGCTGAAACAATGAAAATGGTATGAATTTCAGTGTCACAATCAAAACTATTGTTAAAAATATTTATAAAAAATAGCCGAAATTCAGGGAAAATTTGCATTATGAAATCGATATCATTAAAAAGCCTTTTTAATTTTCAAATAGTGTAAAAATTAGCTAAAATATCTTCATGATTTTTGCCAGATTATTTCATTTAATTACATTTGACAAACTTTTAATTAGTTAACATTCTATTAATTTTCAAAAAAAATCATACCGAACTGCATTTTTCCACCTCCAAAGTATTTCTATGGCCCATTTCACATCTTTGGATCTAACGGACTGACCTGTAGAGTGAAAACATACACAGACATTCATCTTTATTGATAGTAGAAATTCAACAATTGAGCCTAGCTTCAAATGCCATTTAATTCTCAATATTTTATCTCAAATATTTTACTGATTCATTTTTAAAATAATTTCATTTAAAGAAATTAAATTTTCACTGAGGTACAATTCCGAAAAAAATAATTTTTTTAATACACCCTACTTTTATCAAAATGATTTATTCAAAATTTTACTGTCGCCTTTATCCTCTCTGACTCGGTGATAAAGAGATTTTTCATATTGCAAAATTTTTAAGCAGTATTAATTAGTACTATTAACCATAACTAATTAGTATTAATTACTAACTTTTAACTATGTAACTCTTAATCCTATCTTATTTATTTTTTTTTTTAGGAATTACTCTAATTTGAAAAGTTATTGTTTCATGCCAATTTGGAATGCATTTCCTAATTCTTAAATAAACTAAATTGTAAACATACTAACTTACTTTTTTTCCTGAGTATTTTTAAGAAATTTGTACATTAAATAACAACTGTTATATATGAATATTCAACTCATCAGTAGAAATTTGAAGAAATTATTTAATTTGTACTTAAATGCAATTTCAGTCTTACACTTCTAAAAATTATAATAATTTTGTCGCACAATATTTTAAAAAATAATAATGTATTTTCTGAAAAGCAGAGTGATTTTAAATCTGCAATCCATTAATTGAAATCATATCCGTATGATGTGGACTTTACATTCAGCATATCCTATGAAATCAATTATCTCCCGCTTTTGAAGAGAAGCGATTTAAAATACATTAGTTTCCCCTCGACGAACCAGGATTTTATTATTGATTCAGAACAAAAGAAAAAAAAAAGGACAACAGTTTTTAAACCTTGAAGATTATCTTATTATAGAAAATGTCATTAATAGAAATTAAAAACTGTTCCTTTGAAAATCTAATTACGTGAAGCAATTATTAATCCGATTACGCCATTTAAATCGCAAAAGTTATTAATTACTTTACAGAAAATGAGTTTAAGGGGACGACATTTTCCACCAGTACAGTCCGGGTCATCAATAAGCATCAGGCTAAGAGGATTAAAGAATTTGTAATTCCAATAATTTTATAATTAAGGTTCAGAATTCTTGAGGCAACACCACTGTCGTTGTATTTTCGGACGTTGATTTGGATTAAATTGTTCCATCTTTCATTAGTAAGAGAGATATATATGCGATTTTTCAGTTGTGACTTCATCTGTGAAGATAAATCATTTGTATGAGCAACTTTATCACGTTCCTTCCAAAAGGTGGTAATCATAAAATTTTTGAAAATCACATGAGAGTATAGTCGATGTAATGTCTTTCATTATATAAAAAAAAATTAGAAATTAAAGAAAATAATTTTTTTCCTCCATGATTAATGATTTATAACATTTCGTTTTATAAAATCCAATATTAAAATTTACTACTCGTGATTATTTCTCAAAACTGCATTAATCTCCTGAGTAAGTTGAATGATCTTTTATCTGAATTTTTTATAGATTATAATGATCAAATCTTTCTGAAAATTATTGAAATATTTTTGAAAAATTGATTAATTCTATTTTTATGTCTTAATCCTCTTCATTATTAAGATCCTTTTAGTTCAGATATTTCAACGGAACGGCCGAGTTTATGTTACAAAAATAAGAACAAATCTAAATTTCCCTCAAAAACCGTAATTACAATCTGTGTTCTTTAGGTGTTGCTATTCAAAAGAGGTCTTTATTTTGCTCATAACTATTAAGTATATTCGGATATCCTTTGAGTTTTCTGGAAAACAAAAGCTACTTCCACCCCAACCCATCTGAAAGAGCATTCTCTGACAAACAAAGAACGCCATGGGTATTTGATGGATCACATTTAAGAAAAGGGGGTGGGGGGAGATTTTGCAATATTATCTAGCCTCCTCGGACATGTTCCGTAGCGTCATTGAAAGTATGTTTATAGCCTTTCCATATTGATAGAGGTAAATAATATATAAACAATTTAATCCAAAAATATTAGATTAGTTATTAATATTTTTATAATAAATATTACATAAAAGTTATCGCAACTAAGTTTCTTTCTTTTTCTTCTCTACTTTATAACTAACAAATACCTAATATGTTTCATCAGGGACCTATGGATTCAATATAGAATCGATAGATCATTTCAAATGTTGATGGTTTTCATCTACATTCTGTATCGCATTATAATGTTTATGAACAAGTCATACAAGGGGTTAAAGTAATTTTTTTCTAGAATGATGAATCCCATGAGTTTTCGATTCGAATAACTCAGAATAACATCCACAGACAAATCTAAGAATTAGATGTTATTGTTTGATTATATTACTGCTTTAGTTTTTGTAAAACAAGCACTGTACTTATTAATTAGATACATAAAAGACTATTCAAACATCTTTATTAAAGTTCCTTTGAGCTTTCTTTATGAAAATATTTATCAGAAAGGAGCTCAGAACAGCTAGATAGTTCTTTTGCCTGAACTAAAATAAATATTTTCGGCTTCTGTTAGTGCAGCAATTTTTTCTATTCAAACACAAAAAGAATTATAATTCATTCACATCCTACCTATTGATCTGTAAGGCCCTGTCTTTTTATGAAGAAGTTTAAATATTTAACGATACTGGAACTAAGGGAAATAAAAAAAAGCTGAGAATCTCAAAAACTACAATGTTTTATTAATGGCCATTTTCAATTCTTCTTTACAGAATTCCATATAAAATAAATTTCCTATACAATATAAACTCAATATTTACTTCCCAAGTGATTTCGGAGATAGGGTTTTTTTTTTTTTTTTTTTTTTTTGTATTTGTCGCAAAGAAACAAAATTGTTTTTAATTTTTTTCATCAGTTTAATTATTTAAATAAAAGCATAAGCATTTTAACAGAACTTTTTGAACGTCGACTTTGATGCAATTTACTAAATAATATTAAATATTTGATCATATTTGTTAGCGAAAATATATTTTTAAATTTCCGTTTTGTGGAAAATATCTTATGTATTGATATAAATATTATTTAATACATTCATCATTGAAAAACACACACAGAATGTGATTATTGCTAATATTAAATAACCAACTACATGCCATCCAAGAAATGTAAAGGTTTTTAAAATAACGAAATTTAAATTAACAGAACAAAGATAAATAATATTACAGTATTGTTACAAACCTGCAATTCGGCTTCCCAGCATAGTTTGTTCCACTATCAGAAAGACTGTTTTAAAGTTATCGGTATTGGACGGAGTCCGTGTGTCACGTCAGAGGTACCAGAGCTTGGCGACTTGGCGATGAATTTGGCGCCAAAATAGATTATACCCGAAACATCGAGAATTCTCCCGATCCGTTCAGTAGGAACCGAGATACGCCCCGAACGTTCCTGATTGGTTGAGAGGCTTCTAGCCCCGCCTCCTGAGACCTATAAAAGGGGCTGCAGCTGCCAAAGTGGTGTGGTTGGAGTAGTAGCCGAAGTCAGTCAGAGTGGACAGAGCGGAGTAGTCAGAAGCGACAGTGAAGAGTAGTGGGAATCGACGCAGCGGAGTAGTCGGAATCGACGGAGAAAAGCTGGTCTTCCAGGGATTAGCAGACCAGCGACGGAGTCAAGCTAGTGCTAAACTAAGCTGTGCGCTACTGTCTGCAGTAGAGGCTTGTTGTGGGCTGCTGTGTGCACGTCTCGGGTGAAGATAATCGTCTTCTATGCTGTATATAGTTGTCGTTTTTGTGCTGCCCTGTGTGTCTTCGTGTAAATAAACGTCGCTGTTTCTTTTTCTACTGCCGCCTGCTGATTGAGCGTTCTCCACACCATATAACCTCCATTATCCATACGAGCCCCCGTAAAAATTCTTAACAGTATGTTTAACAATGAGTGTTTTAATAATTTAAATTTACTCCATTCTTTTCTGTAAATCCTTTTATCCTTTAACTTGTATTTGAATCCTTACCTGAAGACGTGCATATTACTTGGTTTAAATTTCCATTAATTAAGGAAATATTTAATGCATTTATGCGATGATAATTTTTAATTAAAGATTGTTTTAGAGTTATTAAATATCAGATTCAAGATTTAAAGCACTAATTACTATTATAATTTACTAAGTATTGTAGTATACTTAATTTCTGAAAGCAGATATTTTAACCATGAATTGCTCAATCATCCATCTGCAATCAACTTCTGGAAATTAGAATAAAAAATAATTTCTAAGCAATAAATTGGATAATTGGTAAATATTCTAATCTTGTTTATATTAGTAGCTTTTTTTAGTGATAAGTATGATATTTTAATGCAATACTTTTAATTATAGGAATTATTTATGCAATACAAATCTCTTATGTAATGATAAAAATAGCAATTCAAACGAGTTATTTTCTTTTGTCTATAATGTATCGAAAATATTTCAGCTTTCTGCCATATTGATTCAACTGCCATTTCAGAAATATATAATAATGTTATAAATATAATTCATGATTACGCTATTGGAATAGTTTCGGTTACTAAAACATTATGATTAGGTTTAAAACTGAATTAAAGAATTAATAAAATTGCTCTATTTAGATAATTCATTAAATTTATATATTATAAAAGCGGTTTCCCATGGTTTGGAATGATATTACTCAAGTTATGAAATTATTAAAATCGTTGTTTCTAATTATAACAGATATCGTAGCAAACGATGTAATTCAGCATTGCAGATTATTTAGATAGAATTTTTTCTTGCAAAAGAATCTTTAAAACTTATGTAATTAAAGAAAATGAATGGCAAAATAAAAATAGGAATCAAAGAAACTGTATTAACAGACCAATTAGGTACGTACTAGTGTCCGTTTTCCCAAGCAAGTGGTTTATATCAAATTTATGCTGTAAATCCTGATTCTGTGCACATCCTTATTATTATTATTATTATTATTTTCCTATCTTCATTTGATTTTCTTGGTGCTTAAAAGGGGGGGGGGGAATGACGGAGTAAAATGGATCATTCCTCTATCACATTAGTCGACGTCATAATAAAAAGATCGAGTTGTTACGAAATTTTCTGCCGGGGTTCGTTTGGATAGTGGAAGTGATATGATGTGTAGAACGCTCAATCAGCAGGCAGACGTAGAATAATAACAACGACGTTTATTTACACGAAGACGCACAGGACAGCACAAAATCGACAACTATATACAGCACAGAAGACTATTATCTTAACCCGAGACATGTATCATACAACAGCACACACAGCAGTATACAACCAGAATCTACTGCAGACAGTAGCGCACAGCTCAGTTCAGTACTAGCTTGACTCAGTCGCTTCCGACTACTCCGTCTTCTACTTCTCCGATTCTGACTCGGATTACTGACTTGACTTCTCTGGCAGCTGCAGCCCCTTTTATAGGTCTCAGGAGGCGGGGCTAGAAGCCTCTCAACCAATCAGGAACGTTCGAGGCGTATCTCGGTTCCTACTGGACGGATCGGGAAAATTCTAGAAATTTCGGGTATAATCTATTTTGGCGCCAAAGTCGCCAAATTGGTCGCCAAATGGTCGCCAAGCTTTGGGACCCCCGACATGACGCCCAGACTCTGTCCCATACAGATGACTGTAAAACATTTTTTCCATTGATGGAACCAACTATGCTGGGAAGCCGAATTGCATGTTTGTAACAGAGTCCAAAGAAATAGAGGAAAAGAAAGATAAATTGAAATGAGTTTACTCCTTTACAAAGTAAAAACAAACAAAAAACAGCAAATCATACGAGTCATTTTTCTTTTATTAATAGTGATGTTGTTGATGTTACTTATCGCACTTGTCATAGACAAGCCCGCAGATGGAGTCACCGATTTTAAGCCGAGTTTGTGGAGTAGCTTCTGAGGGTAAAGACCCCTGAGCACCTGAGGGCAGAAGTCTAATCACTAGCTCATATGAAGATGACACTCACACACTCGCTTGCACAACCCCTTTTTATAGAGGGACTCTTTCACAAACCACACAGACAGAACAACCATCTCCGAACAAGCACTCAATTCCGAGATGCCCAGATCAAAGGGAAGACGCGCTACCCCTAGGCCAGCACGTCGGCATTAATAGTGTGTTTGATATATTTCAATTTTCAACCATATTGATTAAAATGTCACTTCAGAAATATATAATAAATTTAATTTATCATTACGCTATGGAATAATTTGTTACTAAAATATTATGATTAGGTTTAAAACTGAATTAAAGGGTTAAAAAATTGCTTTATTTAGATAATTCGTAAAATTTATATATTATACGTCTGAATCCCACGGTTTAGAATTATCTTACTTAACGTATGAAACTATTAAAATCGTTGTTTCTAATTATACCATTTATCGTAATAAACGATGTATTTCAGCATTACAGATTATTTGGGTAGAACTTTTTCTTGCCAAAAGGATCTTTCATTTTCTTTGAATTACTCAAGTTTTAAAGACAAAATGATAAAAAGAAACAAAGAAATTGTATTAACAGACCAATTAGGTTCATACTAGCGTCCGTTTTCCCAAGCAAGTGCTTTATATCAAATTGATGCTGTAACTTCTACTTCTGTGGACATCCGTATTATTTTTCATTTTTTTTCTCCTACCTTCATTCGCTTTTCACATTGCTTAAAAGGGAAAAAATGACAGAGTAAAATGGATCACTCCTCTACCAATTACATTAGGCGACGTCATAATAAAAAGATATCGAGTCCAATGAAATAGAAGGAAAGAGAAAAAGAAATCGAAATGAGTTTACTCCTTTCTAAAGAGAAAACAAACTTTATTTGTTTGTGATCTATAAAAGCAGAAGCTACATAACAAAAGAGAGAATGACTCAGTTTTAGTGAAAAGGATAGGAAAAATAGTAAAAAAAAATAAATAAATAAACAAACGAACTAAAAAAATAAGATTGAGGTGGCGCTCACAAAAGCAGATACAAAGTAAAGTCTATCCATTTGTTTCTAAAGATGCTCACAATACAAACCTTGAACTAGAGCACAGTCAGCTGCTTTGGCTGGTTGGCGATTTGATGGAGAAAAAAATATTAGAGCACGGAGAAGGGAAAACAAAGCACATAAAAAAGCTTGGAGAAGTAACACAAATAAAAAAAGACAGAAGAAAACAGCGGAAAATGGAGCAAAACAACAATTAAAACAAAAGAGTGCACAAACTGCTGAATAGTTTGCTGCCATCACATTTAGTATAGAAGGAAAGCACTAAATATTCTGTTTATTTTAGTAAGTTGTCTTTAAGGCGTAAAGGTTTTGTAAGGTTGAAAAAGTCCATGCCAAGTTCTTTTAATACTTATAGATTACCGATTTCTTTATAGAAACAGATCTCAAACAAAACATTGCAATGGTATTCTTTTCCCTTTATGCTAAAGGAAATTACCTTCATTAAATGGTTGGTGTTTGTTCTAAAAAAATTCTAGTCAATATAATTGCTTGAATTTTAAAAAATACAATATTAATGCAATATATAATTTTCTTACAATATTGATTTGAAAACCAATTATATAATTCAGGCACTTTTTTATTACTGAAAATATTTACTTCTCCAGTTTTCGTCAACGATATATACTTATCGGGGATTTCTTCAACAAAGCTTATGGAGCGTTAGAAGCAATATTTTAATTGATGTTCCACTTTTAAAATGTCTCAAATGAAAATTAACAAGAGCATTACCAAGTGAATTTAATAAAATCATTGTTTTCCAAAGAACATAATATTAATAAAATTTCACGAATAGATAAGTTTTGAAATTATTTTAGCACTAAATGAAATGAAAAATTTATCTGACAATGTGGTAATTAATAATAGAAATTGAAATGAATCATCAATATATATATAGGTTATCTATAACACAATTGCTAATATTAAAATTTATTTACACATGAGAAAATCCTTCATGATGGCTTAATGCATGCATTTCTTATATAATTACTTTATGTTGACTAGTTTAAAGTGGCTTGATTAATTAGTCGCTTAATAATTAATTGAAATAGAAAACAGTAAAATAGAAAATAAATTAAAATATCAACTTTTTAGTACAATTAACGAAATGTTGTTTAAAAAAATCATTTTGAAACCATTTTAAAATTTTTAACCGATTTTTATTGTTTTCTAGCCACCATGGTGTGTGCCTGCGTTTATTTACTATATTATATACTAGCCGCCTTTGGCGACCAGCCGGTTCGCCAATGTTGGTTAAAATTTAATAATTAAATATTTTATGCAATTCCTACTTTAATAACTTCTTCGTCAAAATATTTTAAAACTACAAATTTTGATTGTCATATAATTAATTCACTCATAATATTATAAAGGCCTTCAGTCATAAGTAATATATATCTTTCTAATTTTCTGTTAGCTCCCGTAGAATTTATACTTTAAATTAAAGTGTAAAGGATTAATCTGCAATTAATATAATAATATTTTTTACTGAAACAAATTATTTTTTTCTAATATCATTACTGAAAACAGAGTCACTGAGCGTTTAAATTTTATGGGCATTGAAGAATATATTTTATAATTTATGTAATATTTCAAGAATTTGTCAACAAAATTTTCTCAGATTCATCATGAACAGATCGATTAATTAACAATGTTTAATTTTAAATGCATCAAGCACTAAGAAAATAAAACGAAAAATAATCGGTTGAAAACAGGTTAAAAAAAACTACTTAAAAAACGATGTACTTAAAACTATAAGCATATACAAAAAATACATAACTAAAATAAATGCAATTTAATTACAAAAGCATGCAACTAACCTAAAAATAATTTAAATCCAGTTCGCATCCGTTGTTAGTAATTGTCAACAATCAGAATATAATGCGCCTGAGTGAATTTTCAACACCAGTTACGGTAACGTAAATGCGTGAATTTTTCTAAGCCATTTTGGGTAACGTTATGCAGATTAATAATTTTTAATTTCCTTTATTCTATTTTATTTTAATTCAAAAGTACTTCAGAATGAATCTGAAAGATCGATTAATTAACAATGTTTAATTTTAAAGGCATCAAACATTAAGAAAATAAAAAGAATCGTTTGAAATAATCGGCCGAAAAATCTTAAGCCTAGCATCATTAGAGTGGAAAAAAAACTGAGGCCTTACTCATTTGGAGGCGGGGAAAATTAAAGGATTTTTTGGTAGGAAAATTAGTTTTTAATTAATCATTAAAATTCGAATTAAAAATTCAAAAAAGGGACCCCAGGTGCACATTTCCGACCTCCAATATATATATGTACCATATTTGGTAGCTGTGGATGAAACGGTCTGTCTTGTAGAGCGCCAACGCACACACACACATTGAGTTTTATATAAGTATAGATGTAACATAGTTTTGCAGTTGCGTGGCAGAAAAAAAAGACAAATTTGAAATTAAATTCAATTTATTTTTCCACAGAAGGGCTTTTATTAAAAGCTTTTTAAAAGATATCTTTGACATGTATCTATTTAAAAAAAGGAATCTTAGGTATCTTTAAAAAATGTTATAGGCGTTAAGACCATTTTATACCTTTATTTGAAGTGTGAGAATTAAAAGTGAGCAATATTCTTAGAGAGTGTGTTAAAAATAATTGAACAAAAAAGTGAGATTTGGATCAGGAAATGAAAGAAAATTTTAACAGAAAATAATATGGCTAATTTAAGATAAAAAGTAAGAATTTAATAAGGATTTAAATTAGCTTATCGTATATTATTACATATATTTTTATAAGGAAAAACAAAATACCAATGCTTTTTCATCATATTATTAAATTTAATGGCTTAAGAGTTTTTAGAACACTCAAGCTTTACGAGAATAGTAATGGTTTGAAACATACATGTAGAGTTTGCTTTGAGCTCTCGCTTTAGTAAGTGGCAATATATATTTGGCCGGTACTGAAACTTTCTGCAATCTTACTGTTTTAAAAGATGGTATTTAATGGCACGTATTTGCATTTGCATATTAAATGGTATTAGGAAATAAAAGCAAAAAAAAGTCCTAAGAAACATTGGCAAAAGCACGCAAATAATAGATGCAATTAAACAGCAAAATAGGCTTGAGAAATCTCGGAAATACTTTTCTAACACACTTGGGTAGTATAAAAGTTTTATTTTCAAATGCAATATCATAAAATTTAATAAATGTTTTAGAATCTATATAATTAGCTATCTTATTCATAAGGCATAATAAGATTTCCTTCAAACAAATGATTAAATTTAAGAAATACTTTAAAAAACGATAAAAAAAAATGCTGCTAAAGAGTAAATCGAATTCACAAACCAATTTATTTTCCTACCAATACCAACTTTAATTAGAGAACATATTGTATCAACTTTTTGCAATTTTCTGATTTTTTTTATTTATATTCTTTAATCATTTTACATTATAACGCAAGAAAAATAATTTAATTTATCTACGAATAAAAACTTTATCTACGAATTTAATCTTTCAATGCCATCTTAAAAAATGAGTTTTAAGAAATGAAAAATAATAGCTACTGGAATTAACTTCTCTTTAATGAGAAAATAAATTTTGTTTATGTGTGACCTTTAAAGATTAGGGCAATATGACAAAATTACTGATCAATAACGTTGAAAAAAGTAAGAAAAATGAAATCGAAAAATAATATTGATAGAATGAACATAATAAAGAAAGATTGAAACTTATAGTGAACAAAATACTACTAATAGTATAGTTCTTTTGCTAAATGATCAATTAAAATTCAGAATCGCTGAAACAATATGAATTACTGTCGGAATTAGTTCCCCTTCCTAACCCTAGATGGCAGAGCATTCACGTTGTCTTGAAAGTTAAGTAGAAAATATTTCTTGCTTGCTTCAGAGTCAAGGAAAGTTGACGTTCACTTGGTGTGTGAGCAATGAATAGCTCTCTAGGAAAAGCAGATCAAATTTATTTAAACCCAGCGAGTTTCTCGTGAAATGAAAGCTTATGAAAGAAATAATTTTTATTGTCTTTAAGAAATTTTTGTAACCGTGATATGGAATTGCTTATCTGAAACTGTATAAAAATAAAGTGATTCGATGTGTGAATAAAGAGATAACTAGTCAAGAAAACTGTTTCCTAGTTTTTCTTGCTTAGAATCTTCTTTTTTTAGCAAACAGGAGCACAGGGTATGCGCTCAATGTAGAAATACTTCGTTAGGAAAATATCTCCTATGACAAGTACAAAAAAATTTATTAAACGATCAAGTGGTTCTCGCATAGCTCTTTTTTTCCAAAAAGAATACTTTTTATCTATTTGATGTTCTATTTCCTATTTCTTTATATATATATATATTCTTAGATAAAATATTATATATCTTAATAATAAGGGTAGTTAAAATCTAAAAATATATATATTAGTAGTAGTAATTATTCTCTATGCTTAAAACTGACTAAGTAATGTAAATCATCACTGCATTTAATACAAAAGTCAGTCTTAATAAAAAGAAAACGAAAAAAAAATGAATTTGCTTTTCTCTATGGAGAAAACCAACTTTGTTTGTGAGCTACAAAAACTAGAGGTTCTTTTGTTATGTAAATTCAATGTCATTGAAATGTCCTGAAATAAAAAAGTAGATCAACAAAATTAGAAACGAAGTGCTATCTACAGTCTGTCAGAAAAGTATTGCGATACCCCACAAGTTCACAGATTTTTTTTATGATAATATTTCACTCACATTTACAAATATAACCAAAACTAATAAATAAATATTATTTTGATATATACAAATCATAATAATTCAAACAGAACTCTGATATTAAACGCAATTATGGATATAATTGAAAATAAAAGAAATAAAAATAAAAAAATTTGCTCAAAAAATTATTGGGGCATTTCCCAATATATAAAGAAAACAATGCAAACTTAAAAGTTAATATCTTGATGGGTTGCCTTTGCTTTTTAAGACATCTCGTAGTCTATTTGGCATGGGTTGGATCAATTTAATGCGAAATGATCCATCGATTTTGGCCTTCATTTCGACCAAAGGTTATCTTAACTCCTGCGTGTTAGAAATATGTTTATATAGTTTTTGCAGCAAATAATTCTACACATGCTCAATGGGATTAAAGTCTGGACTTTGTACAGGAGTCTTAATAACATTAGGACAGTGGAAGATGACCCGTTACTCGCAAATAGCAGTGATGGGTCCTCCATAATTCGGGTCATAATCTTGGTACAATTTAAAATGTCCTTACATTCCCAGCTTGCTCACACTTAGCTTTAAATTTCGCTTGAAAATGTAAAGATAGACATATTTATTCATTGTACAACCAATTAAATGTAAATTAATGTAAGTTCCCGACAAGTAATGTCCCAATACTTTTTTGACTTCCATTTGCCTTTGAATTATCTTTAGAAAGCCAGTTCAAATTATAATTCTGAAATACCAATAAAATTTTCCTTTCAAACTGTAAATCAAATGTAAAAATATTTCTTGATTTATTTTGATTTTATTTTAATGGGATAAATAATTTTCTAAATAGCTTTGTAGTTATTCAAACCAAGTGCCCAAATACTTTTTTGAGTGACTGTATACTTTAGTTTAAAAAGTTAGATTTTGTTTTGTTTTTTTAAATTCTTTATGCCTGAAAATTATTAAGTAACGTAAATCATTACTTTATCAGCTGTTTTAGACAAAATCCTAATAAATATATGTCGAATTCAAAGTAAACAACCGAGAGAAATTAATCTACTTCTATCTATGGAGAAAACAAACTTGACTTGTTTGTGATCTACAAAAACTGAAGTTACGCAGCAAAAAGACCTCTCAATGTCATTGAAACGGCCTGAAAATAAAAAAGTAGATCAACAAAAAGTAAGATTGAAGAGCGGTTGCAGGAGACGAAGTACTGTCTATGCTTTAGTTTCAAAAGTTACTTTCTCCAAACAAACCTTGAACTAATGCAGAGTCAGCTGGCGTGGCTGGAGATTTGATAAAGTGGTGAAAATAAAGAGAAAAGTAGGAAGGAAAAGACACGACGCAAAAATTTGTCTTTGGAATAGCAAATAAAGTAATAAAAATATCGCTTTAGACAGAACAATATCACATCTCTAAAAAAATCTTCTGTACACTCTTATTTTTGTGTTGAATAATATTTGATATTTGTAAAATATTTTTAAGCTATTTTTAAAAAAAATCACATGAAAAAGATCTTTAAAATAATCCGATTAACTAAAGAATTTGATAAGAATATAAGATTCCGATTCAGAACGATTTGTCGTATGTCTTCAAACGAGAAACAATCCAAATTAAGTATTAATTTTTATATTGAAATCCATAAGTTAGATGAATTTGATTATTAATTTATGCGTTTTATATACAAATTACTTAAAACAGCTACTAAATTATGATTAAATTTATTAATTATTTATTTGAGGGCCAAGGAATGAGTAACACCACGAATCCAAATTAAGTATTAATTTTTATATTGAAATCCATAAGTTCGATGAATTTGATTATTAATTTATTCATTTTATATACAAATTACTTAAAACAGCTACTAAATTATGATTAAATTTATTAATTATTTATTTGAGGGTCAAGGAATGAGTAACACCACGAATCCAAATTAATTATTAATTTTTTTATTGAAATCCATAAGTTAGATTAATTAATAAATTATGATTAAATTTATTAATTATTTATTTGAGGGTCAAGGAATGAGTAACACCACGAATGACAAATGATCTTATATTCTAATGAAATGAATGGGAGGAGAAAAAAATGTTCTTCCATTGATTCTTCCCTCCTTAAAATTCCAATTAAAAATGATTTAGGATTTTTTTTTCCTTTTCTTTCCTTGCCATAATTCAGAAATCACAAAAATACAAATGTTATATTAATAAAAAAGTTTAATGTTTTAAAGTTTAAATATGAAAGTGTCAAATCAAATATTCTTTTCTTCTTTTAAGAAATTCATAAATTGCATTAAACCTGAGCATCTGTATTTCCAGGAATGTATTCGAGGGGATCGCATCGTAGCCACCACACCTTTATGAATATAGTGAGCCAATCATCTTACCAATGGTCCAGCGGCGAAAGGTCTTCATCAAAAATGCTCAAGAAATTATACTAGCCGTCGTGAAACAGTGCGCGTCTTTTCTTTTCTCTACCGAACCGGCCTCTGCAACGAGCGGCCGCTATATCAAATGAAACGTTCATTCTATGGCACGAATTCTACAGTTGTTAAATGATATATGGATATATATATATATAAATTTGACAAATATGTATATACATATATATGAATATAAAAATTTAAAAATTGTTGATGAAAGAATTCAAAGTTATCAAGAATGATGTACATAGTTATCCAAAGGGCTATAGCTCAATTTTTACGGAAAGTCGACGATTCCCTTTTTCTATATGGATCAGTTGAGTTTGAGTGAAGGACGGAGTGCAAACTGTTTTTTTGATACTCCTTTCGAGCAAAGCATAATGGTCTGTTGTAAAATGAAAAGACATCCATCTTTGATTAAAGAAAGTGTTGTTCTTAAGTTTCATTCTAATCCTGTGATTCTGTGAACTCTAAAGAAGACCCTCTTCAGCTATATGCAGCAGTCTCATCATGACAAGATGCTCTTCAGGGGAAAAAAGAACTAAACTATGCAGGTAAGCAGTTTTAGTGAATAACTTACGGAAGTGATTATTTCCATATGTAGTACGTATATGAATAAAACATTACTAATAAAACATTATTTCTAGGTATAGTACTTACGAATAAAACTTTATTTCTAGGTACTGTACTTACGAATAATACGTTATTTCTAGGTACAGTAATTATGGATAAAACGTTATTTCTAGATGCAGTGTTTAAGAATTAAACACTATAAGTGCAGTACTCACGAATAAAACTTTATTTCCAAGGAAAGTACTTGCGAATAACACTTTACTTTCAAATACTGTATTTCTAAATAAAACGTTATTTCTAGATACGAAAAGTTAAAAAGCTTTATTCAATATTCCAGGTACAGTACTCATGAATAAAATGTTATTTCTAAATAGGAAAAGGTAAAAAGCTTTATTCAATATTCCAGGTACAGTACTCATGAATAAAATGTTATTTCTAGATAGGAAAAGGTAAAAAGCTTTATTCAATATTCCAGGTACAGTACTCATGAATAAAAAGTTAT
>JAPMOR010063148.1:103438-141462 GCA_026543865.1 Argiope aurantia | reverse complement strand
AGCTTTATTCAATATTCCAGGTACAGTACTCATGAATAAAAAGTTATATCTTGGTACAGTACTTACGAATAAAACGTTATTTCTTGGTACAGTACGTACGAATAAAACTTTATTTTCATGTACTATATTTACGAAATAAAATGTTATTTCTTTTTACAAAAGGAAAGGATTTTTACTTTTGACTGATTATCGGTGCTAATTTTTTTATTTGCTATAATTATGAATTTCATATTCCGTTGCAAATGTTGAACATAACTCTGCATAATTTTACATTTATTACATATTTCAAAAGAATAAAAGTTTTAAGTTTAACATTCTTAAAATTTCTTTCAAAATCCTCTGATGATGTTTAAAGTTAACATTGTATTGTCTCTTTAACCTAGACTTATGAAGAAAAGATAAATGATAAAATTATTTTTAAACGCATAAAAAAGAATAACGTATTATGCGTTTTGTTCCTTATAATAAGATTTATTTATATACATATATTCATTATTCTAGTATTTAATTATTGAAGAAAGTTATCAAACTTTATAGTTAAGGAAAATGTATCATCAGTTTCAGGAAACTGGGTGAAGAATTTTCTGACAATAACAATACTATAAGGTATAATTCTTAATTATAATTCCCGATATTTCGCACCCGAAAAAACAAAAAATTAAACAGTATATTTTTGTGTTTGTTTACATGAATTTAGAATTATTCTCACAAAACAAGAAAAATTAATACATTTTTAGTACAATAAAAGAAATCAGATTCCACCACATCCTATTTCACTCAATTGAACTGGAACCCTTCTCATCAAAATAAGTCTCAAGTTCTTGCATGCATACAGCTCTTCATAAATATCCTCATTGCTGAGATATCTAGAATATGCCCTACTCATTCCGCGTAAGTACCTGCTAAGGAATGGAAATTTAGCGGACAAAAGAGCACGTGACAGAGTGCATAATGATCCACATAAGAAGTCCTCCGAAAAGAATTCTGAACAAAGGATATCCAACTATTCCAGGAATGTGGCCGGACACAAGGGCTTCTGTGTTCATTGTCAAGGGGTTGTAAACGAAATGGTCATCACAGGATATGCCTCGAAGAAGATTATGCCCGAGTGATATTGCCGGCCCTCCTATTTTTGCCGGACACGGTCCGAGCATTCCTGGTTATTACAGATGGCTGGAGAATAATTGGAATGAGAAGGGAGTAGAACTATGAGGGTATTGTTGCATTTTTTATACAGGGTTTTCATTTTAATGAGGTGGCTTTAGAAATTATTTAGGCTTCTTTGGTAGAAAAGTAAAAGTTCTATACAAAGAATGTTGCTAATTTAAAGAATTCCTATTAAATTAACTTACTTTTGTTTGATAGATAAATATTCAACTAAAAGTCTTTGAAAGTTACTTTAGTATGGTATTAATGTATCTCATATATGTTATTTATTTTATATATATATATATATATATATATATATATGTGTGTGTGTGTGTGTGTGTCTGTGTGTTCGTTCAAAAATGAGAAAGAAATTGTATCATTGCCTGAAAGGAATAATTTAAGATCATATTTACTTTCCAAACTAGAAATAACCCTATATATTTTTTGTCAATAATTATTGCTAAATTGCTGTTTGTTTTGCTCAATTAATACTCAGCTTATAGCCATCAATAAAGAAGGTTTGCAAGTTAGGACTTTTTCTTTGATCACCAACGAGTGCATATTTCTTTTCTGTTAAAATGTTTTCGATAAAAAAACTTAGAATGAGAAGAAAATTCTCATTATATTAATCCAACTTGGATAATAAGCATTGACATATTTATTAGTTTGGCATATTATAATAGATAGAAAGTTATACGATGCATGCTGTTAGGATCGTGTACTGTATTATTTAAAACCACTTCGCGCAATGTATTACTTCAATATCAACACTTGTTGCTAAATAATTTCGCATTTATTAATTCCAATCGTACTTTCTAACATTTCCCGAAAATTTTATATATTTATATAAATATTTATCACTCATGTGTTCACATATTTAATAATTAAATCATTTTAAGGAATAATTTTGGTTTTCCCGGTATATGTGTTGAAGTTAGGATATTTTTATATTATAATTTAAGAAATTCTTGTATATCAACTAATTAATCTATTTTTATAATAATATATATGCAAAGATCTAACTAAAAATAATGTTGTACAGTCTCTGATAAAATATCACAATATAAAGTTTTCATTGTAACTTTGCTTTCTAACAAATCCTATCTCCTTTACACTGAAAAATTGATATTACTTTTGTTTTGTAGTAAAAAAGACCTGAAACTGTTTTATAAATCTTCCATAAATATCTATGGTTGAAATTTAAAGTGCTAATGAACTTGTGAAACACGAAATTGCATAAAAATATATATTGGGTTGTTCGGAAAGAAATTTCTTTTTTTTTCATTTTCTTTTTTTTTTCTGGAAATGAAAGCCAGTTTTTATATAATAAACAAATACTTTATTAAATTATATATTGGCCGTTCTGGTCCAACACCTTTTGCCATCTTTCTGGTAGTAGCATCATTCCACGCTCATAAAAGTTTTGGTCTTAGCTGCTAAAAAACGGATCGAGGTGGTTTTTGACCTCCTCATTTGAGGTGAAGGTTTTACCGTCTAAAAAATGTAGCGAACCAGTTCTGGCACTGGCGTACTGTCAACACACCTTCTCCATACACATCGGTCCATTTCTTTCTGGCTTGAACAGCATTTTTACCCTTTCTGTAGTAAAAAAGTAAGATATGTCGAAAATGCTGCTTATCGCTCTCCATATTTAAAAGGGCACCAACCAAAAAGGACTTCGTAGAATTAATTGGAATTTTTCACACACAAGCCTTGCTATATGAGCTCTCAAAGCATATAAAAATTATACGGCTTAAATGTGAAGTTGGTTGCAAAAAAATTCAATTAAATCCTCTGTCGGGAAAAACGAAATTAACTTTCCAAACAACCCAATATAAGAATTTGAAAAAGAGTACTATACGGAAAAGGAAGTCCGACTGATTTCTGGAATGCTGGATACAAGAACTTTTACATCAGATGCTATCGAGAAGTGTATTGGTGACCGGGGAATATGCTCCTCATTAGTGAGGTAAAAGAAAGTTCAGGAACAGAACGTTATTTTTCAACACATTCATGGCCTGCCTAATTAAATTAATTCGCCAAAGAATGATAGAAATGAGACGGAGTAACAATAGAAGAGTTTAATAAAAAAAATTTATGTAATGCACTTAATTAAATGAGACAGCTTGAAAGATAAGTTTATTTTCGTGAGAACTACAATTAGGTGAATATTGACGTTCAATACACGGATAGCCATTATTGCATATTTTATTGTGTGGCAGTTTATTTCTGTTGAATGAGCGAGAGTACACAAAGCAGCGTTAAAAGACTAGTTGATATCTTTCCTTTGATTGCTTGAGTCCAATATTTATCGCAGGTAGTTGGCATTTTGGTGACAGGCCCGAGTACCACAATTCATTTATTATTTCAAACGAGTACAAAAAGCAATAGGTAATTTAAACATAGATGGATATGGGGAAATTTATAATGCGGATTTACAACTTTTAATAATCCAAATTTCATCTATCTAGCTTATTTTGTTTTCTAGTGAGGGTGCTCACGTACCAAAAATACAAACAAGTTAGTTTTTTCATGGATTTTATTCAAAATTTGAATATATAATATACGAGTTTTCTTGCTAAAATCATATATGACTCATCGTCACAAACATTGTCCAAAAATTGGTTTTCTTTTTTTTTTATTTTATTTATTTATTTTAAATATAAAACATCTTTGACTATCTAATTTCTTTGAAGACTCCATTATCTTCTCTCTGTATACTTTGAGTAAAAAAAAAAGTTATAATCTAGAGTGCTATTTACTTTAATAACTTATTATAAAAGTTTATTTATGAGTTATTTTTTATTTATGAGTTTATAATTATATTATAAACTCATAAATTTTCAATTCAAAGAACATTTGCACACATAAATTTAAAAACAAACAAACAAACGATGATTAATTGATATCCAGGCTCATTTTGCAATCTTCTCCATACATTTAATATAAACTATTGGATAAATGCAGCTATTCAGGACGTTGTTAATTGATAATAATAATATAAATTTATATTTTATTCATATTTCATATTCTATTACAGAAAAAAATATTGACTGATTTTTGAGAACCAATGTAAAGATTTACACTGCGTGCAATTTTTCGTTTCGAAAATGTTTCATTCAGTATCTGCTAAGCGTAACCTAGCGACATCTCTCGCCAAACAAATAAAGCTTCAAAAATGTCCTCGTAGCAGTGATTTGTACCGCGTCAAAGGTTCGTTTTCTGAGATAATGCTTTTCAAAGCAGCTTTTTTTTTTTCGAAGCCGGGAGGAAATATGATATTTTCAATTTTCTGAAAACTAAAATACATAAAAATAGCTTTATTTAAAAAAAAATCTTGCTTAAGACAAATAAAATTCAAAATTTATTTTATAATTTTTTGTTTGCTGCATTGATTTGATGAAACACTTTCTCATCTAATTGTAGCATTATCTGTAATAGTTTTCTAAATCAAGGTTATACAAAGAAAGGTTAATTTTTATAAAAGTATGTTGCACGAAGAGATTATAAAATATTTTAAATTTTGCATTTATATATAATATATAATTTAATATATTCTGAAAATAAATGCAATTTTATAGAATACTTATGCTTGAAAAATTAAACACTTCAAAAGATTTTATTTACAAACGTTGTTTGTAAATGGAACCTCTACATTATAATAATTAATATACATATTATTAATTGTCGTAAATAGTAGGTCACAACACATGATTCGAATTGCCAATCACTGATGAGAATTCATTCAATGAATAAATTTGTTTCATTGTAATTAATTTCTATATTATGGCTCCCTCTACATTAATTTCCAGCATTAATCACGTTTAATTGCTACCTTCCCATGTATTCATTTTTTTAAGTTAAAGGAGTGTGAGATATTAGAAAAAGCAGACTGGAGTGACGCTATGTTTCAAATAATTAATTTTTGGAAATGCTTATTACTCATTTCATTAAATATCATTTCGAAATTAACGTTTTCTTCAATACTAATTTCAAGCGTGAATCATGTTCAAATTGCAAGTATTAATTTTTTTTTAAGTTATGAGAGTGTGAGATATTAGAAAAAGCAGTCTGGAGTGACGCTACGTTTCAACAAATTAATGTTTGGAAATGTTTATCACTCGCTTCATTAATGACTGTAGCGAATTTACTATCATATAGCGTCTGGGGCTCTTGTGATAGGCGATTGTAATTTCACCGCTACTTACTAGGCACTAGAAGTACCTATTAAAGGGTATATCAAAAAAAGAATATATCTATAAAATATATTTTAAAATATTTTATAATTCACAGATTTTAAAATCATTTAAAATATTTTGTGCAAAAATTATACCAACAAATGTATATGTACCATTAGTTTGATATATGTATAAAAGCTTGAGGAATTATACATTAAAGATATGTGAAAAATAACGAATAAAATAACTGAATTTTTATCTTTTTAATAATGCTTAAAAGTATACTTATATAAATAATACTACATATCAGTTTACATACATAGCATTACAGTACAAGCATAGTTTATACGAATGATTTTTTTTTTAATTTCAAGTAAATAAGGTTACGAAATCATATTTAGCTTTATGTGATACTAATTGTAAATAGACACAATTCTTGTTTATATCTGTGTTAATCATACTCTAGAAATGAAAGATAAGAATTATATTTGTTGACTTTTTACTAATTTTTAAAAGTATTTTATGCTTATTTAAATTTTTTAAATTTCAATTGATGTTTTTTTCTGTACGTGTTTTAGGTTATGAAGCATGTACAACTCAAGATCTAAAATTGGATGAATCCAGCCATGGATATTTTAATTCAAATTTTCTCAAACGAGGAACGAATGATCAAGTATTTCTTTGTGCATTGCTACAATGTGCTACACTGTTTTCAGTCAGTTTGTCGACTAATTATATTCTTCTTCTCATTATAAGTTTACTTATTGTTCTTTGTCTTTAATATTAAATAATGTCTAATAAAGGCTTTCAGCTAACATTAGAGCTAACCTGAAACTAGAAAAACAGAGATCGCTTTTTAAATTAAGTATTGAATTTTCTTTTTCAGAAAACAACTACATTTCAAAGATGTAGAAGAGATTTAAAGAAGAATATTGAAGTCAGGAATGCATAATATAATGCAGATTGCATAATTTTATACCATATAATTTTTAAGTAAAAAAAATCGTAATTTAAATGTAACATTTTAGAATTTGATTTGATTTAACATTCTATTACATTCTCAAAAAAGCCTTTTTTTAAATATTCGTTACAAATTTTTTTTTCTATATTAATATAAGATTTTCATTTAATAAATCTATTAAGAATTTTTGCATTAGAAGGATATTAGAGAATAATGATAAAAAGGAATTTATAGTTAACTTTAAACACTTTGCAAAGTCGCGATTTTACTATAATTTAAAACTCCTCAAAAATTAAATAATCTAAAAAATAATGTTCAAAGGAAATTCCTAAAAAAATTATAGAGTCGAGTTAATTGATTATAAACATTATATAAAAATGTAGAAATATAGTATTTAAAAATATTTAGTTATTTTAAAAAGAAATTCAGTTAATAATTTATTACTAAATAATGTGATAACATAAAGAGTCTTTATAAATGAGATTTTTCTAAATGCATGATAATGTTATTATTGTTTTGAAAATTAACAATGATATTAAATTGTGATGGAAATCTTAGAAAGGCAAAATTTTCTAATAAGTAATTTTTCTTGAAAATATTTTTAATCCATTTTCAGAAAATTAAACAAGATACTGAATTTTAATTCTTAATCAGTGAATTTTTACAAAAAAATTATGGAATGAAAACTTAATGTATTAATTTCGAATAACTTTGCTATGTATTATTATAATGATTATTGTATTATGTTATTATATTTGATGTATTATTATAAGTTAATATTTTGAATTACTATTTATACACCCCCAAAAGTAAAATTGAATACAAAAGAACACTACCTTCTAAAATTCATGTAAATTATAATTAAAAAAAATAGATAGCTTAATATTTTCAATAACACCTAAATCTTTTTGAGATAAAAAAGTAAAAGTTATTTTAAAATTTCTACATGGCAATAGCTAGCTCTAATTTTATCATCAGTACAATTGAAAAAGAGTTAAAAATTATCAGCTTTTCCATCTGGATAGTTAAATATTATTTATCTGAAGATACATAGGTGATTTAAGAATTGCTTTTTATGTCAAAATCATGGTTTTTATTTTTTTAATAAAAGAGAATATTTAAAAAAATTTTATCCACCAGAATTTATGATATTCATCAAAATTTAGGGAAGCACTATTTCTGCATGGAGCAAAATATTTTATTTGAAAATATTGGACAGTAGATTTATGCATTGATTTTTAAAAAAAATATTGCTCATTGTAACATGGCTGCACTGGTTTAATATCATAAATTCTTCCAAGCACTTACATTTGATTATTACTTTCCGATATTAAAGAATACAAATTTGCAAATTATCTGACTAAATGGTGCAATTTTATTCTAAACATGATGATTGTTAGCTGAAAGGAAAATGATTTGATTATTTTTTTTTCATTTAAAACAATTGCTCAATGCATTTTTGTTGCGCTAATTTTTTAAAATAAATAATTTAAATGAGTGTACAAAAGAAAACGCATTTAATTTTACTAATTATTCCTATATATTTATAGAATACTTTTTGATAAGAATTAAACGCTTCATTGAATGTCTATAAAAATCAATTTAAAATTATCACTACGTTTTTTTCATATAATGCATATAGATTAGATACGTTGAAGCTAAATATTTGATTAATCTAATGAGTTTTGTTCTTTAAAGGGTTTTTTTTTCTAAATTTATATCCCATTGTTTTTCAATCCTTTGGATTGTTCAGGCATGTACATAACAGGCTAAAAGAATGGACCAAATTCTTAAATGAAAACATTACTTATTGAATTGCATAATTAATTATTACATAAACACTCTGAGTTTATTATTAACAGATAAGGAAATGTAGTATCATTTTATAATTTTTATATAACAAAAGCCATTAGTTAAAGGTGCTTGTATTATTTATGGTTTTAGCAAAATTAGCGCACCTTTTATGTGAAAATTCCATTTTCCTTCCTAATTAAATATTCGAGATAATATTCAAATATGTTTTAGTATAATTCAAATAAATGAATATTCTTTTTATTCAAAATATCCATTATTATCTAAACTTATGCAATCTCTTTCTTGTTTAATGTAAATTATTATTTAATGTGTAACTGCTTTCTCATGTTTGTGTAAAATTATTATAGAATTTGAATATGATGATGTTTTATGCGTACTTTCACAATAATAAATTGAATAGATTTTCAAAATATTAACCACAGGGAGACGAACTTTATTTATCCAGAAATACATGTTATGGCGACTGGCTGCTGTGTCAACTTGTATATTTTCTATCATCTCAAAACTAAGAAGAAAAAAAAAGATTGTATAATATGATGAAAATAAAGTGTTTTTAAGAAAATAGTGTGTGTTATTAATTTTCTTATTTTCGTTTCATTTAATTTGTGTTCAGAATCGCACAGAAAAAATTCATTAAATAATTTAAAAAATATATTTAAAAGTAGAACCGTGTAATTTGTTTGGCATTTATGGCGAAAGGATCAATAATCAGCTATATAGCAAAATAAGTAATTCAATAAAATTCTAGGAAGATGCTATACTGAAACACTTGTTGAAAATAATAGTGATTTATAGTGAATAAAATTTAGAATTTTCAAAATACGTGATGTAAAGTTATAAATTAAAAAAATATACAATTTTTTTTTAGTTTAATCATGGTACAATACAATTGTCTTTTAATGTTCTTAAAATTGAATATGATGAAGAACATTCAATGTAAGTGAGTTCTAGAGGTTAGACTTAAGTAGTAAACTTTTAACGGATACAAAATGGTTATAGTACCAACAAATGTTAGCTACTTTTCTAAGCAGATGAAAGATGCTTGAATCTGGTGTGTCGATGTTTGATCATAAATGCATCTTATTTTCTTTGGCAATTTACCCCAATAGCATATTATATATATATTTGTACAGTAATGTATGATATCAAATTTTATTTGCAATATTGTTCAATATTGAATAATGTAATATCTCACAACATTGTACAATATTGTGCAACATTATTGTGGCAACTCTCGATAACTGGTTTAATATCGTAAGAATGATTATGAAACTCTTTTTCAGAATCAATCCTCAATTTCATTAAATGATGTTGTCTTTGCTATTTAAAAAAACAAGCTCTTTTTTAAAAATAAATTGGGTGATCGTAAAATAACTTTCTCAGTTTAGAAGAATCTGTTGCTAAAACTAAAGAATGGAATGGGACCAAATTTCATATATTGCCTGTGGAAGATATAGTTAGATGCATCAAGAAAAGAAGGATCCCAATCTTTCTTTTAAATTCCTAGAGTTTCAAAAAACTTTTTACATCTGTTATTTTCTTAAGAAGGAACTATAAGAAGAAGATTAGAACAGTAGAAATAAACATGTATCTATTTTTTTTGCTGGAGAGTTGGTATCAAATTAACCACTGCCTGTACTATTATTTCATGTATTTAACGTTATGGCTATGACAACGTACGAACGTGAGAGGCAAGGATTTAGAGATCTTCTTTCACGTGTTCTTGCTGATATTGAAAATGATGATATCACACTTTCGTCTGATATCGATGAAAGTGATCATAGTATAGAATAAGAAAAAAAAACGCAGATTCTGAATCTAATCGAAATTATATTACTGCTCGTGAAAATAGTTGCAAATCCTTATCTAAAATTCACTTCTCTTATAATACGTATAAATTGTCTGGAAATTTATGTTAAAAATTTATTTCATTCTGAATGAGGAATGATAAATGTTTTCTTGAGAATGTATATAAAAAGCAAAATTTATGATTTTTTTAAAATTATATGTTTGAGCCTCTTTTTCCAAAATCTTTCCGTTGTAAATGTACGTAAAATATAGATTTTCTTATTCTTTCTATATTTATATTGAAAAAAACTATTTATTATAAAAAATAAGTTTCATATGAATAAAATAGGGAAAAGGAAATGAATACAGAAAAGATACAGAAAAAAAGTTCTAAATTCAATGCTTAATTTTCTTATTAAAAACCCCATTTGTATCTTAAATAGAACATTTTTGCACGTAAAAATATTCATATGCTCTGATTCTATTTTATTTTTATACAAAAGTCTTCGATTAAAAAGAGATTAATAGCCTGAAAATTTGGGATTAAAATGACTCTGAACGTGTTCTAATATTGAAAAATTGGCGCGAGTGTTGAATGATTAAAGGTCATTTGTTTTAATGTATAAGTTTAATGTATATTGTTTTAATGTATATGAGATATGACTCAATGGAGGTCGATTTCTGTAGGTTCTGAGCAGAGTTGTCTTGACGAATTATACATAGTCTTTAACTTTAAAGAACAGTTTCATTGTTTGGGCCAAAATGATCGAAATTTTTCGTAATGTCTGTTATCTTTTGATTACTATACTTTATGGTTATAATTCCGTTTAATTACATTAAAATCACTATTTAAAGAAAAGTGGCGAAGTCAGATTCTGAATCCTTGTTCCCATTCGATCTTCTGCTCCACGCTAATGGTAGGATGATAATTTAGAATCAATTGCTCATTAAAAAATTTAGATTCATTCCAATAATCTCATATGTATCAAATTTAAAGCTGTCGTAAAAGAAATCTTAAATCTATTGAAAAGAAATTTTGATATAACATTAAAAAACCTAGGTTTTTTAGCCAATTGCGGTGGCAACAAATTCGAACAACCCACTGTCACTCTCAGCGTAACCACACAAAATACCAGACATCTTATAAAAATCGAAAAAAGATTTATATCTTCTGAATGAATTAATTTTCGACTTTATATTAATTGTAAACTGTGTTCCGGCGAATAATCTCAGTCGACGGATCGCCAAAATCATTTTTTTTATTTCTGTGCCAATTGCCTGCTGATATTCGCATTGGCGATTTTGTGACAAAAAAGATCTCGACGTACTTGGCGCATCTTTTCACTGCAAGTGGTTAAATTATTGGAGTTTAGATCTTCTGACAGCCCTATACAGAGTCTGCCCAACTTATTTTCCCCCTTCTTCTTCTGAAATTAAACTCCAAGATATGGCATAAAAAACTATCTATGGATCAATTATAGGATGTTGGAAAATAGCAATAATTAACAATTTAGTAAAGCAGCATTTAAAGTATGCAGAGAAAATGTATTTTTATAAAGTAATTTTAATCTTATTAAATATTAATTATATTATATATAATATTATATATTATGTTAATTATATTATACATTAATATTTAATTAAATGTTATGTTTTATCTGGTGTTTTCAGTTAATTAAGTTACGAAAATCGCTTGTAGTGTCCCCCTCCTGCATTTCTGACTTCATGCCCTTTTGTGAAAAATATCGGTTTCTACATATCGGATCTATCTTTAACTTCTACCAATTTTTTTTCGATATCAAGTCAAATCTCGTAAAACGAAGGATTCCAATAACAAGCAAAACAAAATATAAAAAAGTGACTCGCTTAGCGAGCGCAGCAAATATGAAGAGGATATGTGATATCACATTCTAGATTAGCTTATATCAGTTTGTGTTGAGCGTTTGCTTGAAAAGAACCCATACATACCTTAAGCCTTATGGTTGAAGTTTCTCCAGATAACGTTGGCGAACGCGACTTCGATGAATTCTTACAAATGTTTGTGGGTCCTTAATAAACAAGAATGTGGGGCTAGAGGTGCATAGTAACGACATCAATGAGCTCGTGAAAGAACATAACCAGAACTACCTAGTAATTATAGAGATCTATTCTGTATCACAGCAAAAGGCTGTGGAGGAAATTGACCCAGCGAAAAAGGAGAGATGCTGAAAGCATAGGAAATTATTGCATTGTTTGTAGTAAATCATCACCTTAATAAGGCTGTAGCTATAGCACTACAAATTCATTTAACGATAGTGCTGTGTCTCACTTTCACCAAATTTTGATGCAATCAAAACTAAGTCTTTAAATAATTTTCTTGTAAATAAAAGCATGCGCTATATATGATATATTACATCATGGTATATATATTGAAATGAAAGCATTGTCGCATTTTGAATGGATTTCAATAGAATAAAATATTTCGCTGAATGAATGCTTCATATTACGAGTAAAATACAAGAATAAATTATGCCCGTTAAGCAAGGTTCAACTATGCTTTGCTTTGATATAATGTTGGAAAACTATCGAAAGATGATAGAATGAAATAAATATATTAAATCCAGTAGTTTTAAATAAAATAGATTTAAGAATAATTTTATATTTATTAAAATAAAACAGTAATTTTTCAATAATTTGTTATTTAAATATTCATCATGCTTTATAAATATTGCCATTTCCAGTTCAGCAAATGTTTTTAAATTCAAGCATAAAATTATTTCCTAGATTTCTCTATGGTGCATGCGTATTGTTTATAGAAATGAACACATTAAAAGAAACCTACATTACTAATGAAAAATAAATATTAAAATTACTAATATTATAGAATTATTTCTGGTTACCAACAGAAATTTCATCATTAAGGAATTCAGAAGTAAACGCATGTTTAAATAGAAACTAATAAGTTTAACAATTTTATATTTTAGAACAATATTTATCTTTTTTTGCTTCAAAAATAATTGTATAAATTTTTGCTAGAGAAGAAAAGTGAATTTTTTGCTTTGAAATTTTGAAAAAAAAAAGCTAAAATTTCCCTTGCATTGCTTAATAAAGATCTAAATACTTTCAAAAAATCAGAAATCTCTTAAAATATCAGAAATATTATTCACTTTTAAAAAGTAAGTATACAAAAATGTTCAGCAAAATAAAAAATATAGAAGTTTATTAGTGAAGAACAAAACAGAAATATAGGGTATTGCAAATTCGTTGAATTTATAACCTTTAAGCATTATAGTATCCCAAAAATATTTACCGCTATTACTTTAAAAATATTTCGAAAGAAATGACAAAAGCTGATGTCGAAACGAAAAATTATAGCGTGCTATAAAATTTCATGGAGCATAAATTTGATACTCACCTTGCTGAAAAATGAAAGAAATATTGGATCACACATAAAACGCCACATATAACATCCAAATAACAATATTATCGATAAGGCAATCACTGAACTACGCTAAAGAACTGATATCTTATATCTAAAAAATTCCGCAAACTTATTTTAGGGTGTACTGGGTTTTTTCAGCAATCACAGGTTTAAAATTTCAGTTCTTTAAATCTGAAATTTTCTTCATATTTTTTAGCGATTTCCATTATTTTCAAGTATTTATATTATAATTCAGAATGATTGACTGATCGTCTTTTTCTTTTCATGTAGAAAAATTATATATCTGAAAGATAGACTTAAAAAAAAGCATGAATTTAAGTGTTACACATAGAAAAGATCCACATACTATTCTTACTTACATATTTAACGTAACAAAAACATTTATACTAAGTGGTCAAATTATTATAGATACTTGACACTTATACGCAGATAGGCTACAGCTTCATGTGATTGCCGCTAGAGGGCGAGTTAACTATAAAAAAGAAAGGGGGGATAAGTGAAGCATCAATTGAATTCTGTTGTTTGCGAAGAAATGGGCGAAAAGATGATTTAACTGAGTTTGTACGTGAAATGATTGTAAGTATTCGATAATTTTTCTACTCCAAATGGGGTAACACTATGCAGATTAGACATTTTTAATTTCCATTATTCTGTGTTATTTTAATTCAAAAGTACTTCAGAATGAATCTGAAAGATAGATTCATTAACAATGTTTAATTTTAAATGCATAAAACATTAAGAAAATAAACAGAATCGTTTGAAATAATCGGCCGAAAAATGTTAATCCTAGCCTCATTACTGTTGGGAAAATGAACTGAAGCCTTACTCATTGGCGGTGGGGAAAATGAAAGATCTTTTGGCAAGAAAGTTAGTTTTTATTTAATAATTAAAATTATAATTAAAAATTAAAAAAAAGGGACCTCAGGTGCACATTCCCGATCTCTAAGGTATACATGTACCAAATTTGGTAGCTGTAGGTCAAATAACCTGGCCAGTAGAGCGCCAACATACACACACATTGAGCTTTATTTATAAGTATAGATTATCTTGTAATTAACACAATGCTTTTTTTTGAAAGAGTAAGAATCAGTGGTTTATGATTATCTTATATTTCCTAAAAATTATTATATTTACTAAAGAAATAATATTAAAAATAATATTAAAAAAACTTATTTATTTCACATCTGTGTTGTTATAAATTGTTATTTGCTTGTATTACTTTAATAATAGCCGTCTTTCATAACCAGCTATTCTACTGGTATTATTCCTTATCTTTGATTTAAATTAAATTTCTTATCTACAACTTCATATTCACGGTCCCTTCAATACAATAATTTTAAGTATGAAATTGGGACAGACATTTAATTCACGGTATTTCGGCAGTCTCACATCTGATCTTCTTATTTTCCTCCTGGATCCCTAAAAAAGTCTGAATAAATGACCAAACATGAATGTACATAAAATTAATTGCAAGGTGCCTCACGCAGAGCTCGTATTTTATTCCTCTTGTAAAACGCACAGCTGGTTCCAACATTATAATGCAGCAATGTAATTTGCGTCTTTTGTATACGCATGTTTAACATTATATTCTTAGTTAGAAATGGTGAAGTATGTCGGATATATTGTTAAGCATCTAAGAAAGTTTTGTTGATATTCATAAAAATTTTTTGCAATGAAATAAAACAATTAAAATCCATAAGGACTTGCCAAAAAAAGACTGAAAATATGAAGAAAATCATTATTATTATTTTTTTAGTTTTCAACAATGCAAATAAATAACACGAGTTAATATTTATGGAAACAATTAAAAGGATTTAAATATAATTGCACAAATGAAATTTTCATAAATTATGCATTAAAAAGTATTTAAAAAACTATCAAAATTCAGGGGAAATAATGTATAGCTCACGATTGTTAAATTAATTTTACAAAGGTAGGGTTTTTTTTTTTTCAAATTTTAATATATTACAAAAATTACTTTGGTGAATAAGGCTTTCGAAATTCATAGATAAATATATTTTATCTTATTTTAATTATAACACTTAAAATTGAAATTTTAAAACTAAAATCTTCTGAGAGGTATATTCCCCCTAATAAATAATTTTTTTTTGTACAAATTTTGTATCTCCAATTGAGACAGCTTGCAAATACAAAAACACAAACACGCACATTCTCTTTTATTATTAATATGGATAGAGAATTGTAATGCTTATAAGTCGGCCTATTTCTAGCAAATTATGAGAGGCTTCATGCAAAAATCGTTCAAAGTGCGTTACATGAAAAACTATTAGATCTAGATCTACGAAATTTAACACGTAGTTATTTCTTATGAAGCAGATATTCCTATAAAAGGGCTTTGCAAAATTTAATTATTTAAAAATAATCAATATTTAAATGTTTTTTTAAGTGTGTATTATCACAAAAATATAATATTTGCACACTGCAAGCAATTTACATATGCCAATTTTAGTTTTGTGAATTTTTATTTTTAATCTTAATATAAATTCTCAATATTTCCAAATAATTCCTAATGCAATTGATTTTCTAATTTATTGGCCTTTGAAAGGATAGTAACGAGTTTTGCCATAGAATCGGCATAAGCGGGGAAGACTTTATCAAAAAAAAATATGCATATATACGTTTTAAGGATCTGCTTAAAATATAACAGAAACATCTTTCGTGTTACACCGTTTGATAAAACATAAAGAGCAAGTAACTCTCAATTTAACAAAGATACTTACAATACCCATGTTTTTGCAGAAGGAAGTATAAGCTGATTTTTTTATAGTCATTAGTAAATATTTTCTCCGTATAATATTCTATTCTTATAAAATATTTCTTACAGATTTTTTTAGTAGATATGAAAAAAAAATCGAACCTTTTCGTTATTGGTAACGAAATCGTCAGGTAAAACTTGGAAGTAAGTAAAGCTTGAAAAATTGTAATAAGTGTTGCTGCTTGTTAATGCTGAAATGCTTTTTTTTTTTTTTAAATCGGAGACAAAACTGTATTATAACCAGCGGAAGTTGTCTCTCCAAAACTTTCTTGCATACTCTAAAAAACTTAAAGCCTCACATGCTATTTGCTATAATAATTACGAAATATTAATATTTGGAGTGAATTTTGTATTTTTATAAAATTTATTGTGTGACACTTGCCGGGTTATATGGCCATTAAACCCTGCCATGCTTTCATATTGATATTATCAATGCATAATTTTGATGGTTTTGAGTAAAAGGAACTGGATTATTAAAACATATTTCTACTCATTATTTATTATTTCGAAATAAATTTTAAAACAGCATTACCAACATTTTAATATCTACTTCATATATAATATTTTGAAGATTTCTGTTTGACTATTCTATAAAATAAGATTATTGTTAAAAGTAAATCATTGAATAAATTGCTGCATACCAATTCCATTCTAGAAGAATAAAAATTAATTTAATATCAAAAATATTAATAATCTATAAGTCTTTTACGATTTAATTCTGTGGTGTGTGCGAATTATTTTTTAAATAAAAAAACATATATAAAACTTCTTAAAAATTATGAAATTATTCTTAATAGATGTATTATTTTAATTATGAAATTTCGGGTTTTAAATTTATATACGTGTTTTTTCGTGCTTATAGTAAAACATTATATATGTTTTGTAATTTTTTCTATTCTATTTCTAAACATTCCTTCCTTTTATTTTTGAGTTTGTTCATTTTTTTCAATTATAGTAATAGTAATTACTTACATTTTTAAGCCTTAGTTGATCAGTACAGAGCTTCTTAGCTCTCTCAATATATTATAATCAAATCAAAGGAAAAAAATTTCTAATAATATTTTTGCTTTACAATAAAAAGCTCATTAAACCTTGACGATTTTTTTTCAGTAGATTTCAATTTTTTCAGTTCAGTTTAGTTATGAATTCCGAATTGTCTTAAAAACAACATTCATTCAATGCCAGTTTTAATTAACGTATAATTCCGAACTAAAATAAATATAATTTGAACCTTGGAGATGGCAATGCACAATTATATATATTTTTTAAAAAACGTGGAAAAAGAATTTAATGGATCATGTTTCCGAACTAAGAGCAGGAAATAACCTAATATTAAAAGATATCGCATACAGATTCAAGAAAATGTACTTGTAAATAATCACCATAATATCGACAAATCGAATTTATATTTTAGATGTTTTTCTTAATAGATTAAAACAAAAATTTGACACAAAACTTCACTTGCACTCACAAATTTTCATACTAAATATGATATATTTAAGCCATTGCGTGCATGAATTATCATGTTTAATTATTTCTGAAATCACAGACCCTTTATTGGATTTGGCACAAGATTTCACAGGTGTCTATACTACAGATGTTAAATCTGTATACCAAATCTCATCCATCCAGCTTTCTTAGTTCTGTAGTTATGTTAACTTATATTCCATCAGTCGGACAGACAGACTTTCTCTGAACAGATTTTACGCAAAAGTTGATAGAAATCTGAAAATATAGTGTAAAAATTGTATATCGAATTTGAATCATCTAGCTCAAAGCGTGTTGTATTCGCTTTGTCACAGATAGTTGGATATTTTTCCAAAGTGTATTTTTCGAACTCCGAAAGTTCTGAAATGTGGAGATTTGTCAATTCAATCTCGAATGTTTTGACGATTACTATACTTCCTCCATATTACGTATACGAGAAATTGAAAATAGAGGCTATAAAATAAATTATGACTTTTAATATGATATTTTGATATGATTTTCTAAATCTGCCAACCCTATAGAAATTACTATTAAATAGGTCATAAAACTTCAACTGATGATAGAAATAATGTTTTTCAACTGATATAATTAATATAAAAGACAAGACATACGAAGCTAACTGCAGTATTTAGTTTGAAACATTTTAGAATTACAAAAATCGATTTTTATTTTTATTTTCATTGATAACTGAAATTAACAAGGTGATTTTTTTAAAGGAGTAAGAAGTATTTGTTTATGATTATCTTTTTATTTTTCGCTTATTTACTGCTTACTTCAAAGAGAAAGAAAAATAAAGAAATTTCTAATAACAACATTAAATATTCAAGTCAATCATTTGTACATATGAAGAAAAAAAACTGCTATTTTTAAAAAAAAAAATTTTTTTTTTGTTGTCAAACTATGGTAAACTTTTAACAACAAAGAAAAAAGTTAATGTATTTTGAAAATTTCATGCTCTTCCTTTTTTTCATTGCTAAATGTGGCAATGAGCTTACTACTCCAACTGATGTGATGAGTGATTTTTGAAGTTACTCATTGACCCAATTTTGAAGTTGACTTCGAAAGATTCAAAATAAATCAGAAACAACTTCAAAAGAATTCATTTCCATGGCATAACAAATATTTATGGAAATTATTCGTATATCTCTGTGTGTAGTGATTTAAATAGGGCTATGTCATTAGGAGCGACTGTTTCAAGAAAAGCTCGTGTCAAAAAGGTTCTGATTCAAAAGAAAACTAATACGATTTCTTTCAATTCACTTTGTTTATAAAACAACATTTTATCATGACTGTCACTTCTTTTTATCGCTTTTTGTCACGTTTTACTTCTATCTTTAATAAAGAATCTTTATTTATTTATTTATTTTTGCTTCAAGGAAAAGAACTTGAGGTAATAATATAGTAACGCATCATATAAGACTTAAATAGAAGAGTCATTGAGAGAGACTGCTTCAAGAAAAATCTTCCAGTCAAAAAGTTTTGATTCAAAATAAAATAAATAGATTTGTTCTATTTAATTTATTTATATAATTATTCCTTATAGAATAGTTTAGTCCTGTTTTATGAAATGTTTGATTCTTTAAACTTTTTTAAAGAATCAAATTATTAAAAAATCCCTCTAGTTTAACCCTCTGACCACGTAATTTTTTGAAATCACTCATTAGATGCGATATTTTCAAATAATTTCCAACATTTTTCTAGCAAAATGCAAGTACTATATGTTACATGGTGATATGATATAATATAAATCTGTAATCGTAAGAATAAACACACTAAACTGCGAAAAACGCGGGATGCAATAGAAAATGGACTGATTGCCAACTCGCGGGATTGAGCAGCTGGAGGGTAAATCTTTTGTTTTGTTTGTTTCAAGCTTCTTCAGAGAAGAATAGCGAAAAGGAAAAAAGCTCAAGGTAATAATATTGTGGTGAAAGCTTGTAGGCCAGTTAACAGCTACGCTACGAGCAATTGCTTTTGTATTGTGGTCATGTTACTGGGTTGCAAACCACTCGGTCCCAAGGTCTATCCTCGCTTATATCAATCCGATACACTATCAAAATATGAATATAAGAATAGATGGGTTTTTTAACTCAAAAATGCCTCGCATAAAATTCATAAACAAGATATGATAACGCGTTCATTATCATGCTTGATGCCTGTGATTCAGCCCACTATCTAAAAATGCTACTTATTTGCTGTCTTTCAATAGTAGCAGAGAAGAAAATATCTAAATAGATAGCACGTATGTATCACAAAAGATTCAAGTGCTGAGCAATATGTTAAGAAGATATGAATTAAACATAGAATTGTTCTACTCGCATCAGATTCTACATTGACTGAGAACTTTTGTCGTCACATAAATATGAGTGACACGGCACTCAACATGGTAATATATATTAATTAGCTATTGCACTTGCATCCATTATTAGAAGAAACTGCACATATTGGGAATTATTGTCAGCTCCTTTTTGATACAAATGTCGGTGAACTTGATAATTCAGATGGAATTAGGAATAAATCCCAGGAGTTCCGGAGGAGCAATGGACATGGAAAACAGACTTTCCCATCTAATCATTTCACATAAAGTATATTTTATTCACACAAAAATTCAATTAAATCCGTTTTAATTGTCGAAGTGACGATGATCCATAGTTTGATATAAAATAATAAATCCAACTATCTAATCAACCCTTATAATGCAAAAATCATGCGTGCAACAGTTAAAATGGCTGCATTTCATTTGTTTACGTTAAAATTGGGAAATATTGTATCAACATGATACTTTGTATCAAAAGTATTAGGTACAGAAAAAATTGATACAATCTAAAAGTATCAAGAACAATTTTTTGGGTTCAATTGATAATCTCTACGACCTCATTCTTTTTTGATGAAATGGTATTATATCGATCCGATACACATTGTTAGATCTTTATATGGTCTATTCGTTATCCAATCTCTACAATGCAATTAACATGCGTGACCCCTTTTATCTATCTATATATTATTCCCAGATATTAGTCCCTTTAGCCCATGTAATGGTACATATGCCACAGATGAGTCCCCTCTTTCTTCTATACTTTTTATAAATCTTTCTGATTGCACTGATTCTTTGTTTGTAATGGATAAGAAATGTTAAATTTGTCAGTCAGACTAATTTCAAAGAGATCAAAAGTAAAAAGTAATCAAAAGTAAATATTACAATAATATATTGTGAGCCAGGACACAGAAAGAGCACACATTTTGTAAATCTCTTACTCGGGTGGAAGGGATTGAAAAATCTATGCAGCAAAATTATACTTTTATATACATTACCAATGCCAAGTTAAATAAAAGAATGTAAACATTGTAGCTGAGGTGGAATTGGATATCTACCACCCTTAGAAATATGGAATTACCTTACAACGCAGTGATTTTTATAGTTTTAATATCTTCTACCTTTAGAAATATGGAATTACTTTCCAACACAGTGATTTTTATAGTTTAATCGTCTCAAATCCATACGGATTAAGTGACAAAATGGCTACAATCAGGCTGTTAATAAAACACTTCAAGCTGTTAAACCAATCATTCTCAATGGACTATTTTTTTAATCGGAGATATGATCAGCTTTTGCTTATTTTAATATGCTGGTGTAGTGGCTATTTAAATATTATTTTAGCAATTTTTTTTCGTGTCACCACCATTGATTTATTGCCATTTTTAAATAAAGTGAGATCATCATCTTAATTTGTATCTGAGTTTGAAATTATTTATTAATTGCCATACCCGATTCTGTCTTTTTCCGTTGCCAGCATAAATGCAGAAATATTCGAGAGATAATTTAAATACAGATTTTAAAATTAGAATTAATTTCATTCAAATACGAATATTCTAGATATGAAGAGATGGGAAACTGTTCATAAATCATTCAATTTATTTTAGAAACCTTCATTTAGTTTAATAAATAACACGAGATAATTGCATGTAAACTTAATGATTTAAATTGGAACGAATTGTAGCCAAATATATACTACCATGTAGAATTTACAGTGATTTTTGACATAAATTCAGTTTCATGAAGCAATTATAAAACTCAACAAGATTAAATTAATTCTGTTAACATTAATAGTAACTATACTTAGCAGAAAATAATTATAATTGATTATTCATTTCCATAAAGCTTTCTCATAATTTAATTTGACAAACATAAAGCGGCAAATATTTTCTATTTACTAATGACAAGTATTTTTGTTCCTAATTCATCCGATTTCTCAAAAACATTCTTTTTTACGAGCGGATTAAAATTGATACATACAATATTTTCCCATTCTCGAAAAAAACAAAACAAATTTAGGCCTTCTTCTTCAAATTATCAAAAAAAGGAGTGTTTAAATGCCATTTGTTTGTCGATAAGTATGTCGATATAATTCCATTTTATCTTTTAAAATGTTAATGAACGAAAAAAAAATCTTCTGATTTAAATAGCTCAATATATTAATCAACTTAATAATAGATTTTCATTGAATGTGACTTGAATTATAGTTGTCAGATTTGTGCAAACAATAATCAAAATGTGCCGTTGTATTTTCTTTAATTAGCAGATGTGATTACAAACTTCGACTAAAAAAATTGACTTAGTTGCAAAAATTGGATATTGGAACACAATGGAATATTTTCCAGCTTTCATATGTGTAAATCTATTTAATTCGCTCAGTGGGGAAATATTTTGTTTACCACATAGAAGTTAATATGTAACAAGAATATTAGGAATATTTTCAATGAGATAACATTACATTTTTCTCTGTTATCTCTTGTATATGATAAAATAAATAATTGATGAATTCAAAAAGGGAAAGTGGAGTTTTAGTTTTAGTTTTTTTTTATTAAAGTCCCGTTTGAAGAACACTAGGGCTATTTTGGGACGGACCTCGTAATTTTGAACCGTGGTCAGATGACGAGGACGACACCTGAGCTGGCACCCCTCTCTCCACACCACACCAACTGGAGGATGTTTGGTCAGGACGGATTTAACGTGCAACAGACCCCCTTACACGACGGTTCTTTAATGGAATAGGGTCTCAAACCTGAAACCCTCCAGTTCCGAAGCCGCCGAGACCTTACCACCAGGCCACCGCGGCCCCAAAAGGGAAAGTGGAATATAAATAGAGAAATCATAAAATAAATGACTTTTTAGTACATTATCTAAAATATAGTTATCTTTCAAATCATATTATTTTATTTTATATAAATTAATTAGTTAAGTTCACTCAGATTATTTCTCGCAATATCTTGAGCAAACTTGAGTTCTGAAAATAATTGTGAATATATTTGCTGTTGCCATACACAAAATTACAATATTTTTTCATTGATTTTTACTCTTATCACCTTGGTATCTTGTCAAATTGACTTGATAATAAAATTAAGCAAATTATTAAGTAGATGTAAAAAAGAAATAGTCTGCAAATTCTTTTAAGAATTCATAGGTTTCATTAGTTTTATTAACAAAAATTCACCTTTTCCTTGCAAGTATTGCAAGTTAAACATTTCTCAGTATTTTTAAATGAAATTATCTATGAGATATTATAAGTAATTCTGGTCTACATCTAACTATCCTTTTCGAGGTATTTGGCAATTGCATTTTATTAAATTCTATACAATATTGAAAACTGAATTGACAATTATAAATATTACAAACATTTCAGCAAAAAATTATGTTCCATTCAAAATGAACTATGTCCCAAATAAATGAATAAAAAATCCAAGGCATAGATCTATGGAAAAATAAAGTTCTTTAGAATAACCGATCAAAACGCATATGTTGGAAAGTGGCTTATGCATTTTGTATTAAGAAATGTGTATTCATGTTTGTTCTAAAATTTAACTTCTAAGTTTGCATGTTAGTATATTATATATATTCGGTAAGAAACCTACTTACCAAAACTGTTATAGCAGACGAGGAGAGTTTCAAAAAAGAAAAGATCCCATTCTTCATTTCAGCATGGACGACAAATATTTCTTTTTTCAGGCAAAAAAACTTGATTCATAGGTTTTTCTGGTGGATAATTTTAGTCTTGCTGCACATCTTTTATTTCTTTGAAAAATTTTAGGTGTGCCTGTTGATAAAAAAATATCTGTGAGCTATTAATATATTAGAATAAGTTGTATTTAATAATTAACTGAAATGCTAAGAATGACTTTGTAGAAAAACATACAGAAAATTTCAATAAAATTAAAAAAATGCTTTTATTAGAGTATAAAATAAAATAGTTTTCATTTAATTCTTTACTAGCTTTTAGATTTCAATTTATATTTCATTATCAAAAATATTGCAGAATCTAGGAAACATGTTTCTAAAATCTACAACTAGGTGACGCTATTCGTAGAAATCAAAATTTCATTAAATGAATCTATTAACCAAAAATCAAAATTCTTAAATTACAAAATAGAACACTGGATAATAGTATAATGGATGTATTAAAATATTCCTTTAAAATTTCATGTGAGATTCATCATTCAGCAAAATATGGGCTACAAGGGATTCAAATGAAATTTTTGTATAAAATGATTATCACTGCCAATTTTACATAATAAAAATTCAATGAAATATGCTGTTTACCTATATTCCATGTACTTTAAAAATTGCATCTCTTTTGCGATAATTAATACCACAAGAAGTTCAATAACAAATCATATCTTTCTGCTTCAATGAATTAGGAACAATATTATCTCACAAAAGAATCTTTAAAGTTTAAATATTAAATGTAAATAAACTAAGCAAATATTTATTGAAATACATGGAGTGGAATTCATTTATATAGGTTTTTGATAATAGCGTTATTTACAGAATAAAGTTATAATGATGAATCATTTAAATATCGCAGCATCTGTATAATAACTCATTTAAAGCAATCATTTTATCATTTAATAATTCGAATCATGATGGAAAGATATTATCTTTGCTTCTCCAACAGTTTCCATAATGCATTAATTCTTCCTTAGCAAACATTGAACTAAGCCTGAAATAAACAATATTTTCCTATTCCTTCCTGGAAAACGCACACTTCAGTCCTCAGAAGGGTGCAGAAATACAATTAGTTTGTTGATTAGCATATCGGTAAGATTTCATTTAATCGTTATGACGGTTCATACGCGAGAAACGGAGATTCGTTTGATTTACTCTGTATAGAATTATTAATTAACCAGATGGTTATCAGGTTTGTATTTAGCGAGAACTGCATTGTAGTTTGTCGGATCAATACAATCAACCATCGAAATGAGTCGATGCATTGAAAGGAGTTGGACGCATTATTTATCCAGTAAATGTGAATTCATGCAGAAACTAAATTGAGTTGAAAAGTATTTTTATTGGAAGGCAACTGAGTGAAGATTTATGATTTGGCTTTTAATCAGCATGATTTATTTTACTCGATGGCAGTAAGATTTATAAATAGCTTATAGGCAATATAGTCTTTAAACAGATGTATATTTGTGTTAATTAAATGAAAAAGGACTTCAAGTGTATTTAGATTAAATTTTTAAAATAAGTATTGAGCATATTATAAATGTGTTAACTTTCGTATATTATTCAAGTGAGGAAAACAAATGCAGACTTACTCGTACTTTACATAAATGGACAATACAGCAATTGTCAAAGACTTTACGTTTGAGATTAAATATTGTGAAAACACTATTCCTAGAAGAATTTTACAATCGGATATATGAAAAACCGTAAAATTTCTCGATTATATATTTAAAACCATGTCCCAAAAAATTACATAGCACTTGGTCAAACAGCATATGTATAAATAACTTAGGTTAGGGGATAATCAACTGCAAAAAATTTAGTTGAATTTATGGCTGACATGCCATGGGTCTACTTCTTATTACGCGAAAACTTTCTGGTCTAATGACTAGTTATCATTGGATGATAACTAATCATTTTATAATAATGATAAGATAATCTAAATATATGAATCAGTCCAGCGAAGAATTGCTCACACTTCAGGCAAATAAATAATATAATACTTGTCAGAGTCTCCACGTTGGAGTTGGAAATTGGGAAAAGAATAAAAGAATTTTTACAGTCGAATCTATGAAAAATCGTAAAATGTCTCGTTTACATGTTTAAAACAATGTCCAAAAGTATTATACTACAGTCAGTGAAACAACACATGTCTAAATACTTTAATATAATGGGTAATCAGAGGTGGAAAAAGGAACAATTTAGTGGGATCTGGGGACATCATCACTAAACTATCTTTCAACACCGGAGACACTGTATTTGTGTACCACGAAAACTATCTGATCTGATAATAACTAAAATGATCCGAATCGGCCCCATGGTGAAGACTTGCTCCCATTTTACGTAAACAAATAATACAATACTTATGAATTATTCTTCGTTAAATAATAATTTTATCAGATTTATATCAAAAAATTCTTCTTTGAAAGATTTCTTATATTCTTATCTTATATTTCTTATGATTTATGAAAAGATTATGAATTCTCTATAAAATAATTAAGACAATTGAATTCAGAATTATAAGAAAAATAATTAACTATATTTAGCTGAGAAATGTATCATAATAAGGATATTTTAATCACAGAAAATGATCAACTTGTGGTAAATTTTTCAATTTCACTATAATGACATTTTGCTGCAGTAAATGCAATAATTTTAAAATGTAATATTCAATAAGCACGTACAGGAATGAAAAAGAATAGTTTTCTGCTGTTTGCAGTTGAAATTGGCTAATTATGTTCAAATTGTAAATTAAGTTCATCGTTCCAAAAACATAGAACATAAGTGATAAAAAATTGATATTCTCAGGTTAAACACAATTTAACAAGTAGAGACGTTTTGTCTGAAAATTACACCTCTTCAACAAGCTGAGATATTTTTTTTTTCTAAAACATTTTAGCTTTTAATAGCTTTTGAAAATTATAAGACTTTTGAATAAATAATAGCTTTTATTAATTTATTATGCGCATTGTTTAAATTAATTTACCTTATGTAATTTAAGAATACTTGTATGTTACAGTTGTCGAAATACTTGGATGTTATAAAAGCTTTCCTTTTAACTTATTTAAAATTATAATAATAATTTATTCGAAAAAATTATTTCTGATCAATCACATCATTTGAAGCCAGTCGTTTTTTAAATTTAAATCATGAAAGAGGAATATCATTCCTCGTCAAAAATTTCTATGAAACATTTATTCCTACAACAGAATTTAGAGAAATATGAAACATATAATATTTTCCTATTTACGACAAACGAACAATGTTTTCCGTTATTTTCAACCAAATATACATTATCAACAGAGGGCATCGAATTAATTATAAGAACTAATTTTCTCTTCTTGGAAGAAATCTGATAATATATATCTAAATGTATTCTTATTATATTATCTTAACATATATCTTAATTTCTTAGAATATATCTTCTTCCAAAATTATTTTTTTCATCTATTAGAAGATATTTTATTAAAAGAAAATTAAATTCGAGACATTTTATAAAAATTTAAAGGCATACAAAGGAAATAAATTCTTTTGTCAATAAGAAACCATAATATAACCTAGTAAATCATACAATATATTGAAATATTTGTATATTATGAAAGCCTTCATTTTAACCAATTTATTTAAAATTATAATTAAAATATTATAATTTATGATTAACTGCATCAAACAATTATTGATTCAATCAAGGTTAATCATTTTTCAATTTAAATCATAATAAAGGAATATCTTTCCTTTTCTAAAATTCTGTGAAATATTTATTCTGACAACAGAATTTAGATACATATTAAACATATAATATTTTCCTTTTAATGAAACACATAACTTTGACCTTCATTTTCATCAGAATATGAGTTATCACCAAATGTTCATCGATAAAAATCTCTGTAATATTTCACATAACAGTTCTGATGGCTTAGATTCCAGAAACGGAGTCGCACCCGATTTATTTTGTTCAGAATTATTAATTAACCAGCCAAATGGTTATCGAGCTTGTGTTTAGTGAATCTTGCATTATGGTTTGTCGTATCTGAGCAATCAACCGTCGAAATGAGGCGAGCGATGCTTGAAAGGTGTTGGTTCCATTATTTATAGAGGATATGTGAATCTACGCGTGAACTGAACTGAGGTGAAAAGTCCGCTCAACAGAAAATATCGAATACGCGATATATCTTCCAGCTTTCACTCGGAATTAACATGTTTCATTTATTGGATTGACAACTATATTTACAGGACATCAGGTTAGTAGCTAGCTAGGGAGATATGAACCTAAAATGTTTTGCAATAAATGGAAATAAAAAGTAAATAAATGAATTTGAAAACAGTTGCAAAATGTATAATAGTTTCTCAGTTGTCTTTAAGACGCTTCTAAACATATCATTAAAGAATATTTAATGAAAATTCCTTTCCTTTTTTCGTTTTACCTTTTAAAATATGAAAACAATTAAATAGTTTAAGCACATACAAATAATTTTTAATGTAGTTTTCAGAAGACTTGATTCATTTTATACGATTGTTTCAATATAAATTTGCAAATAAATAAATAAATAGAAATTAAAAATAAAAGGAAAGATAAAATACAAATACCTGAGGTATCATTTTTTTTTAAATAAAACAGTAGTATAATATTCGTTTGAACCATTGCATGTACGTAATACTTCAAATGTGCATTCTGTACCATAGAATTATTTGTAGAAAATATGTATTACATATTTGATTTGATTGAGTCGGATATATTTTTAATGAAGAAATTCTTGATTATTTATATTAATTTTTGGATTATTTTTTCCAATATCTTGACAGATTTATACTTTCACATACAATTAAGTTTGCAAAAAATTTAAATATAAACCATTTTAGTTTTCAAATACTAAATAATGGAAATTGAATAATAAAAATATTGAATAATTCAATAAACCTTCCTTAAAAAGATTTTATTTACTATCCAAATTTTTTGACAATAAAAATAAGACTTTTTATTTATAAATATAACTCTATCTTATAAAAATAACATTATGTTTAAAGAAACGAAAACTATTTTTCTCTGCATTGAAATAATTTATTTATAAACATGAGTTATGTATTCATTTTTATAAACAATTCGCATATATGCATTCTTTTGAGAAATTTGCATATCTTTCCTTATTTTCATATTTTGCTTAATCTTTCGTTTCCTTATCTTCAGTTTCTTGGATCTAAGATACATGTTTAAATATACAGCTGGAATAATAAATTCAGAAAAATATAAATATTAATTCAATCAGTGCATAGTACAGGAGAAGCAGTTGTTTACAATCAAAAACAATTTATAAGAAAACAGTAGTATAAGTAACGACATCTTAGATTTTTCATTTTTTTTATTTTAAGGTTTTTTTTTGAAAGTTTCAAATGAAATTCGAAGTGTTTTGCTTTTTTGTATTCTGCCTTGACTTACAGTAACGCCATCACTTTAACAATTTAATTTTTAATTTAAGTGCTGACCTTATATTTTTTTCTTCCCGTTCACAAACACCCTAGCCAATTTAATGCATCTCAAAAAATTGCAAAAAAGAGCATATAAAATTACAGCTTACAAAGCAAACAATTTACTCGAATCATTGATCAACTATAAAAAAAAACTTTCAAGTATTCATTTTCTTCCCTAGAAAAAATATTTTTCAGTTTCAGTTTTTGTAGCATAAAAATAAAAGGCAATAATTTACAAAATTTGATTCGATATGAAAAATAATTACATGAAAATTAAATAAAGCTTTTGAAATTTTTTTTAAATTTCTGTCTTGTTACTTTTTTAAATGAATATGAGTAATCAGTTCCCTGGAAAAACTCGTTCGAGTTATATAATGTTAATAGAGATTAATTATGCTCTTAAAAATTGCAATATCTATCAAGATATTGAATAGTTTTTTTAGCATGAAATATAAAGATGAAGTAAATTAACTAATAATTAAAATAGTATAATCTATACTTATAATAAAGCTCAATGTGTGTGTGTGTGTTGGCGCTCTACAGACCATACCATTCATCCTACAGCTACCAAATTTGGCACGTGTATACCTTGGAGGCCGGGAATGTGCACCTGGGGGTTATTTTTTCGAATTTTTAACTAGAATTTTATTTATTTAAAAATTAAGCGAAATTTTGACGTGTTTCTGCTATAACTGCCGAAAATATTACCGCACAAAAAAGATTTTCACATGAAGTTAAAGATAAAAAATTTATCTTTTAAATGATACTATTGTTTTAATCTTAAAATTAAATTTCTATTTTTAATGAATTTTTAAATAAATATTTTAACTATGTTTTTCAATAATTTTTTTTCGTCAAAAATAAAAATTAAGATTATGCACGTTTCGCATTCATGGGAAAAAAATAGCTTTTTTCAAAGTGTTGCCATCACATTGATTAAAGCTCTAACTGAAAATAAATTAAATCATTTTGGAAATTAAATCTGCAAAAATATAATTTTCGGCACGTGTCTGTAGGAAATGAAACAAATATGAAATATTATTTTTTCTAAAAAATAAATTCAAGAAAAATTATTTTATGATCTTTTACACTCTCTATACAGGGTGTTTCTTCAGTCCCCGATCCATTTTGATATTTAATGACTCATAAAATAATGAAGATGTAAACAAACTTATGGCATTTATTGATGGAATAACTCATATATTTTCCTTTTCAGGTTTGAATATTTTTACTTTTGTAAATATCGTCTGCGCGTGTTTTTAATTTCAGATAATTTCCTTTTCCAGTCTAAATATCTGTACTTTTCTAAATATCATCTGCTTATTAATTGCATTTTTCTCTCTTTTGTTTTTGGCAACTATTGAAATGTTATGTTTACTTTTTATGTGTTTGTTCTATGTAGTACTTTTGTATGTGATGTTTTATTCGAGCGGATATTAAGGAGAATGAATACACCACAAGAGAAAGCACAGATTTTATGGTGGTCATAGAGTTAATTTCCAATCAAATAAACCACTGACTTTTAAGAGTTAATTTCCAATTACTTAAACTGACTGATTTATGAAGATTTGAATATCACTATTCAATAAAAAAAGGATAATTTTAGATTTTCCATCGATCGCTTCAAAGAAAATACGACAATCAGCGCGCAGGTTTCTCAAGATTAATTGGCCTGAGATTATGAAAATGGTGAGTTTTTCTAAATTTTTAACATTTAAAACTTCATAAATAAGTCTTAGTTGATTGTGGAAAATAGAAACATTCATTCATTTCTTTAAAATTTGGTGTGTCCAGAATATTTATCAGAATATGATACCTTACTGCATTAAATTTAGACTTCATAATTTTTGAAATATATTTATAAGCAGGAACAAAATATTATTGATTTCATTTCAATCCTTTTGAAAGCAAAACTAAAAACTGAATTTTATACTGAATCTCAGAAATTTTTGTTGAATTATTGTTTGAGATATTACATAAACTATGGAAAATATTTTGTAGTTAACATAAGACTTAAATACCGAACGATTCTGTTTGCAATACTCATATTCAATAATAATAATAATTAATAAATAACAATAAAGATAATAAATAAAATTAAACGCTTGGTTTTATTAAAAAATATCTTAATATTAATTGCAATTTCGTCATTTACATTTTAAATTAAAGTTGAAGTTTTACCGGAAATGGCAACAAATTAGCAAGATATATATACTAAATTGAACGAAACGATCTAAACAGTATAAGTTTGGCATGACTATCAAAATTTGAAGATTAAAAATGTTTTGTTTGAGAATCCTTTAAGAGACCAGCTACTTAAAATATTTAATTGAAAATTGTAGCGAGCGGTAATACTGGCGAACCGGCTGGTCGCCAAAGGCGGCTAGTGATCAATAAATTAAAATACAGTAAATTACAATTGTAACAATTACAATGTAATACTGTAAATTACAATGTAATTGTTACAATTACAATGTAACAAAAAGATATATACAAAATGATCCGTTGTACTGATGGTCTGAATGATCCATACAACAAAAAATGCTTTGAAAATTATACAATTTTGTAGGAAAAAAAGGGTGTAATAAAGCAACTACACGGCTTACTTTGTATTGATTCATTCGTTTTAATTAGAAAAATAAAAATCGATAGAATGTACAGAATTGAAACATGTTCATACATATTAAAGTTATCGAAGCTATTGAGTTATCAATCATGCTCGAATTGTTGATGTTGAATGTATTTTGAAATGGGTATGTATTTTGTATGGGGGACGAGTTCCTCCCTATTTTAACCAGAACAACCAACAAATTGATCGTTACATCCAGGATCACTACAAGCAACGACTTTCGTAATAATAAATATTTTTACTGACAGTATTTTGCAACTCATATACTGCAAAAACTTTTGAAACATTAGCTTGCTTTGAGAAGTATCTAAGTAAAATAACGAAATTTCAAATATATTTTTTTCTATAGTAATTATATCAAATTGGGGGATTAAGTTTGAAATTTGATATCAATTTAGTGTTTTGATTCTAAAACCAAAATCGAAGCTTTAACGATCAGACAAGTTGAATTTTCAATTTTTCTTGATCATATTTTCATAGATAAGCAAAAATTTAATATATATTAAATTTTTGGTTTAATCTCGTTGACTAATTTTTTACCAATTAATATTCTTTATCATTGTTCGTCTTATTTTCAAGAAGGTAACAATCAAGCATTGACTTTTAAAAGTGATATGCATTTAAAACATTTAATAATGCTCTTTTTATTTTTAAAATGAAAACAAATTAAATAAAGTTAAAGTTGAAAGACATTCTCTGATGTAAGTTACTTTTCGATCAGAGAATCTTTCATGGCTTCTTTCAAAATTAAATGAGGAAATTAATAAACATTTCAATAAAAGAAGCTACCGCAAGTTTTCTTTTCACACATTTATATTTTATGTTAGAAATGAAAGTAATTATTTACAAGATTATTTCTTTAAATTATAAGATCATATTACTATTGAAATTAACCCTTAACTGGGGAGGTGCGGTCTTCCAGACCGCATTTCATTTACACTCAAATTAATTTTTCTAAAGAATGTATTAGCATGAAAAACTGCCAATATATTTTGCAGATATTTTTCTTGATATATAGATATGTTATAGAAATTTTTCAAAATATATTATCATTGAAACAAGCAAATGCGTCGGAACATATATTTTCTTCTCAAATTACATGTTACGATAAATAATATTCCTGAAAAAATATATTACTTTTTTCTTTTTAAGTCATATTTATTTTCACAGTATATGAAGGTATAAAGAAGACAATATAATGTAAAATTAATTAATTATAGGAAAAAAATGACAATGAGTAAACGTGGCCCTTTTTTTATCGGCTTGTGTGACTCATAGCACGGTTTTCTAGGGCATTTTAAACATACAGGTTTAATTAAAAATCCTCCTATAATTCTGCACATATATCTCTTGGTATACTAATATATTTTATAAATTTTTCAAAACAGATTATCACTAGAAAAAACTATTATGTTTGAACATACATATGAGAATCAGTTGAATGCGAATTTTCATCGAAAAACTCTTCTGTACAATTTTCCTTATCACTAAAATCCTTTTCTGCTTCTTTTAACACTAAACCTACCGTCATTTCACCGATACATTGGAATTGCCATTGGAAGCGGTCATTTGACCCGCTCGTGGTAGCTTTAGTGTTAAAAGTGTCTGGAGCACTGCTTCATAATAGGATCAGTAAATTAGATGATATTTCGGGGCCCAATTTTTAGCGCCATCTGTTAAGCCTTGTTTATCACTGGGACACTAACAGGAAAGTGCGGTCTTAGAGACCGCGCGAAAAGAAATTACTGAATTATTTTAAAAAGCATTCGCTGAAATCGGTTGAAAAAATATGCGGGTATTGAAGGTCAAAAAACAGGAAGCTACAGGGTCAATCCATTCAATTGAGCTAAAAATAGAATAGGAAAATCCATCGCTAGCGGTCTCACAGACCGCACGTCCCCAGTTAAGGGTTAAAACTCAATGAAATATTGCATATGAGAAAGAAGAAATAAATATAAATAGCGAGTAAAGGGACTTTTAAGAAGTGATATCAACAGGAATGTAGAAAAAAATAAAAATGCATTGATTTTGGAAGTCAAAATATTGAAATAATATAAATAAAACCACCTTTCCTCCTCCTGAGAATGCAAAATCCACACATCCTATTTTATTTCAGGAATCCAAACGAATCTTTTCGTTTTCAGAAAGAAAAATGGGCAATTTAAGGAAATATTTCCCGAAATAAAATCGGATTCTTCATCGAATCGCTAAATTCAACGCACCCATTATTAATGTTACAGCAGTCCGTCTGGGCGGATTCTGTATCGTATGGATGATCAAATTTTGTTTTTCGATTGTGTGTGTTCGTGAATTTTCAAATTCAGGGTCATTCCAAAGAAGAAGAAATGCAATTCAAATTGTCATCAATTTTAGATTGCACTAATAAGTAAGCGAAATTTTATCATATGTTTGGGAAATTTATTTTCTTAATTGTAATAATATCTTAAACCATTTGATTCTTTGCATTTTTCAATTGATTGGTGATTGATTCTATCAACTAATTTGTTGTTTGCTTGATTGTATTAACGTAGTTCTTTAGATATCGGAAAATAAATAAACAACATTATATCATTTTCCTTAATTGCAATAATATTTTAAACATTTTGATTTTGTTTTTCAATTGATTGATTCTATCAATATTTTGATTGTTTAATTGTTTTAACTTTATTTTTCACATACATATCAAAAATAAAACAACCTTTGATTTAAGCGTACAGAAATTTTGCTGTAGTTCCAACCAAGATTTTATTTTAACTTTACCGAGTGTCTGGCAGGTAATGTGCAGATTATCTAGGTAATTCACAAATTACCTATGTAATCTGAGAAATGAAACAATTTTCCGAAATTTAACTGATTGCCTTAGTTAATGTGCAGTTTAACTGATTTTTCAGCTCTAATGGTAGCAGACACAAGTAGAAAAAATAGATTTTGAACTTAATGAACGTTATGTTTATAATAGTTGAAAATATTTAAACATCGTAGAATTTTAAAAAAAATGATATTTTGAATTCATTACCTTATTAAAATATAAGGGCTTTGGATGAAATTAATAAATAACACTTGATTACGCGTTTTTGATTATAATACTTAACACTAACATTTGATTATAAAAATATGTATAATCAAATGTTGTATGTCGACAATAATCGCTGTACATTGTTAAGCCTAACACATGCCTTAACAATGTTCCGCGTGCTAGAAATTGTTAAAAAAAAATCAATTAACAGTATGCTAAGAGCACTTTAGTTATATTATGACATTATTTGATATAATAAACAATGACTTCGCAAAATATCATATAATTAAGTTTGGAAATATGCTTGAATAATTTTAAAATAAGATATATTTATTATTCTTGTCGTATTCATTGCTGATACAGGCATGTATCCCTTTCCATTATTCTGCACTCGTATTGTTTAGATAACATACCTTTGCTAAAAAGCAATTGCCTGCATAAACAGCTATTATAACAGCTTATATAAACTCATTTGTCTGCCTATTGATTCGAATAAATAGATGTTAACCACCGATTGAGTTTATTTACATATTACAACCGAACTAAATCAAGTGCACAAGTGAATCCAAATCATAAATAATAGGAAATTTCAATACACAAAATACACATTAATTTAACTTTAACATAGCGCAGATATTAAATCTATGTTTAAATATTGACATAACATTTTATATCGATATTAAAATATTTTTAAATATTCATGAGGAAAATGTAACTAAATAGATTTTTCAACCTTATACGCAATTTGTATCTGTCAATATTTAAGCATCCATTTAATAGCATTCTATATCTATAATAAAAATATTTCGAAATCTTCACCCGTAAAATGCAACCAAATACAATTTCAACCTTAGTTGCATACTATCATTTCGTGTTTCTTTGAATTGATTCCTAAATCAATTGCAAGTAAATTGTCTATTCTAAAGTAACGATTTCAGTTAAAAATAGTAAATTATTTTTTTCTCTTACAAGAAATGGATGATCATCTGTATCTAATAACAATCGAAATAAGAAGGAGCCAAAAAATGAGCCCTGACATGATAGTTTTCAAATAAATTGGATACATGATTTGATATACTTTGATACTCGCGAATGATTTGATACAATTTGAAAGATAAAATGTCTTATAAAATGATCGTGACAATAATCGAAATAAGGAGGAACTAAAATAATGAGCTCTGAAGTTATAATTTTCATATTAATTAAATAGTGAAGAAAGGTTGTTGAAAAAATTTGGTCAAAATGATGAATATTATTCATTTTCAATAAAACAATCGAGAATAATTTGATACATTTTGAAAGACAAAATTGTCATATGGAATAATCGTGACAATAATTGAAGTAAGAAGGAGTTAAAATAACGAGCTCTGAAGTGATAGTTTTCATATTAATTAAACAGTTAAGAAAGATGGTTCAAAGTAACGTGTTAAAATGATGAACATTTTTCCTTTTCAATAAAACTCTCTCGAATGATTTGATACTCTTTGGAAGACAAAATATCTTAGAGTATTTACTTAGTAAAAAATTACCTCTTTATTTACTAATTCATCATTAAAATAATTCATATTATATTACATTGCTTTTTTGATAAATAAAGTACATAAAATTCAGCATGCAATAACTCCAATAATTGTTTTTCATGCCAATATTTAAATATTCCTCAAATCAATATATTATTTGTCAGTAGCAAAAATTTGACCCGCACTATTTTCTTTCCAGTATTATATTTAAAAGTAAATAAAACATATTATTGCTTAATAGAAGCTGAAGAATTAATCTTATATTGGGTTGAATATGTTGAATCCTTTGCACTCGAATGGGGCCTGTCATTCACCATTCAAGAAGGTGGATCATTTTGGAATGTCATTAATTTATTTGTTTAAGTTTGGTTTTTGAAAAATACCTAAAGAATGGTAAGAAGATGAAGATTAATTTTTCGGTGAAATTCAACTTAAAATTATAATAAATGTATTTTTCATAGCAATAAGCAGGTCTTTGTGTTAGTCCAATAATTTTGCATCGAATTACTTTTCCTAATGTAAATAGTTAAATGTGAGGAATTTTCATTTTGTCTCACATTACAAAAGCATGCTCAGTCCATTGATAAATAATGCGCTAGTCAACTTCAAATACATTTAATCATTTAGATGGCTGCTTGTATAGATATGAGTGCAATAAACCAAACATGAAACTGACAATCATCTGTTTATTAAATAAATAATTCTGCAAAAATAATATGCCAACATAATATATTCATTTTCTCATTTTGAAATCATTCTAACGATTTTAAGAAAATTTCTATTGAGAGAACAATAACTTTTAATGGTATTTATGCATTTACTGCGAAGTAAAACATGAAACATCGCGTTTACCATGAATACTAAATATTTATTTCAAGTCAAGTCACTTCTAAAGAGAGTATCAAAATATTAATTGGTTAATACCTATTGGTTGAGCAAAAATATCATCTGTTTTACATCCTTTGAATTATAAATGATATCAATTATCCTGTAAGAACCAAAACTATTTTTTAATTTACTTAAAGGACTGTTAATATGATTTTGAAATTATTAATCATAATATTTGTAATGACGTTACTATTTAAAATAAATAATTAAACATATTTAATGTATAAATAAGTATTTTTAAAAATATAACGTGCAGTATCACAAAAATTAAATCTGATTTTTTTTCAACATTGAATTATTTCTTATTTTATTCAACATAAACATTTATATTGATGTTTATGTTTAATTAAGTAAAGAAAATTAAATATAGTGGTTGACCTAAATAAAGAAAAAAAATGTCAATAAAATATATGTCTTTTAATCTTCACTTTTATTATATACTATGAAACAATTTTCTGGAAAAGTTGCTTAATGTTAAATATTTGTAATTTCTTACAAAAATGCAACAAATATATATTTTATTTTTTGTCCAATATATACTTTTAATGCAACTATTTGGTAGACAGTTTGGTTCAGCAAACAAACTAAACTGACATCTACCAAATTGTGAATATTAAATTATCGACCCTCACCTTTCTAAATAGACTTATATCTTATTGGTTTCCATCTTTTAGATTTGTACTGCACGTAATAAGTAAATTCATTTTTAAGCCCAATCATACTTTTGTAAAGTGAACTGACGCATAACACTCGGCAACAAACTAGTTCAAACATTATTACAAATACTCACTTCTATTCAATGTCTTATTCTTAGCAATCTGGATAAATATATACTATAAAACAGGCATTTAATATAAAATACTATTAACTACAAAATTATTACATATTACAACGGCGAAAATCTAAATAATAACAAAACAATTGCTGA
>JAPMOR010063148.1:46469-94301 GCA_026543865.1 Argiope aurantia | reverse complement strand
GAAGACACCCATAAATGAAATGGAAGCATCGAGTATCTTTCTTCTTGTCTGCCTTTGATGCCCATCACACGTGTTCAGTATGACCTATAATTTTAGTGTGAGCTGGATATGAAATTAACTTTTTAAAAATAACTTACACATAAAAATTTGTTCATTGATTTGGTGATCAAAGTGGCCAGAACAGGGAATTGACATCTGTAAGAATATGCCATTTTGTAGTTGCACTACAAATTTTAGTGCTATAACTTTGGATCAAACATATTTCAAGCTCTTTTGTTGGAAGCATAATAATGAATTAGAACAATATTCTTATGCACCGTTTTGCATTCGGAATTGACGTGAGAATAACAAAGGACATCAAAACTTCTTTCACAAATCATATTGTCAAATGATTGGCTATTTCTGTATTCCACGATAATGGCTTAGCAAAATTTTTTAATATCGACTAATCCTGATTATAACCCGTATCGAGAAAGAAATGGATCTTGCTCTGCAATCACAAATGCATTCTTTTTTAACTTCCAGTCGTTCTTTTACCAGTACAGTAAAAGAAATTGTTGCTGAAAAGGTGTTAACAATCAACGCGCCACAGAGCATCTAAAGCGAGGACTGAATTTTAGACACGACTTCGCATCATCTATGTTACAATCAAAAGTCGTTTCAGGCTTCACATTTCAGCGACACACCAGTTACCACAGACTTACTACTTTAAGTGAAAACCTATATGCTAAATTTAATTAATCTAGATCCATCATTGCTTTTCTCTGTTTTATTATTCACAAACACACAAAGACACAATCAAAAGATTTGTCTAAAAATAATTTTACCGGTCTTATGATAAATACAAACATATCAGACTCCAAGTATTTCTATGTCCAGCTGGACTACAATACTTTCTGTAAGTAAGTTTCTTATGTGAGAAAGATAAACGAATCTAGAAATGTTTTTCATATTTTGATATAACGACCATTATTCAATTTATAGTATTTTCAATTTCTTTTTAGACATTTTCTGTATTGATTGAGAATGCGCCACATTCTCCTCATTTTTAAATGCAAATTGATTTTATAATCTGATTTAATCCGTTTTACTTTTTATAAATTCTTAATTTAGTATTCGCTTTACCGCTATTTCAAGATAATTTACAAGCCTGTTAACTTTCAATTTACTTAAATGATAACGCTTAAGATATTTTGCATGGATGAAAATATTTAATTTAGTCAGGAGCATTACGGACAATGAATGGCTCTTGTGACAATAAATCGAAACTATAATAGTTTGTCTATCCATAAAATAAACGAAGCAGTAAATTTCATTATATTTTGAATTATTTTTTTTAATTATAGTAAATAAAATGAGGTTTACTAATTGAATAAATTTCTTTCAAATATTTCTAAATTTCTTTACTTGGCATAAGAAAAATATTTAAGAGTATATTTAAAATGAAATATATATATATATAATGCTACGTAAAAGTTTTCGCTTTTTAAGCCTATTTCTACATTGCAAAGGGACGAGGATTATACAATTCAAATTATTTCTTTTTAATCATCTTGAGTTAATAAATAAATTTATTTGATAACATTCCACTCCATAAACTTGAATTATTTATTGCATGCATATAACGAGAGAACCAAAACTGAATCATAAATAACCTGCAACACAGTTCCACAGAAATGAGTAAAAAAAATGAATAAAAAACTTTTGACTCTGAAGTCAAAATATTGGGAAAACCATCCTTCCGTCTGCTGCGAAAGCAGAACCCACAAACTTCGTTTTATTTCAGAAATCCAAAATAGTCTTTTCGTTTCCAAGAAGAAAAATGGACAATTTAAGGAAATATTTTCCGGAATAAAATTCGATTCATCATCGAATCGCTAAGCTCAACGCATCCATTTATAATCTTATTGCAGTCCGGCTGAACGGATACTGTGTATCGTGTGGATGATAGATGGAAGACCAAGTTTTGGTTTTAGCTTGTATGTTCGAGTACTTTCAAATTGGAGGCCATTCTGTGGAAGAAACTTTTTTCAAGCCTTTGAGAGACTCTTATATGAATATCAATGCATATAATAAATATGAAGTAATCAATTACGTTTCAGGATGGAAGAAAATAAAATAAATTAAAAATATTTTATAAAATGAAAAAAAAATGGTTTAAAATATCCTACACTTTTCACATGGAAAATAGGATATCTGCATCAAATTAATTTTTGGTGCAGATATCCTATTATTTTATGTAAGAGGATATTGTTACGAAATTTCCGGGGTTCGTTTGGATAGTGGAAGTTTTATGGGGTAGAGTACGCTCAATCAGCAGTAGAAAAAGAAACAACGACGTTTATTTACACGCAGACACACAGGACAGCACAAAAACGACAACTATATACAGCATAGAAGACGATTATCTTCAGCCGAGACGTGCAGCATACAACAAGACTCTACTGCAGACAGTAGTGCACAGCTTAGTTCAGCACTAGTTTGACTCCGTCGCTGCTCTGCTAATCCCTGGAAGACCAGTTCTTCACCGTCGATTCCGAATACTCCGCTCCGTCGATTTCGACTGCGACTACTCTTCTTCGACGATCCTGCTCTGGCAGCTGCAGACCCTTTAATAGGTCTCAGGAGGCGGGGCTAGAAGCCTCTCAACCAATCAGGAACGTTCGAGGCCCATCTCGGTTCCTACTGGACGGAGCGGAAAAATTCTCAATGTTTCGGGTATAATCTATTTTGGCGCCAAAGTCACCAAATTCATAGCCAAATGGTTGCCAAGTTTGCCGCCAATCTATGGGACCTCCGACGCGACACCCGGACTCCGTCCAATACAGATGACTGTAAAACATTCTTTCCGATGATGGAGCCAACTATGCTGGGAAGCAGAACTGCAGGTTTGTAACAATATTTTCATATAAAAAAATGTAAGCATTGAAATAGACTCTACAGATGCATGCTGTGGAAAGTGTGAATTTCTTTAAAATATTTTAATGAGATGCACAAAACTAAAATGTGCCAACCCATAATATTCGGTTCGTGTTCTAGGTAATGAAACTAAGATAAAGTTTCTTTCCATCGTCAAAATGAATCAGAACAATTTTGGATGCCTTTTGCTAGGCAGCTCTTGTCAAATGCGTAATTGCATTGTTTTCAAAATATGATCAAATATTATATGGGTGAGTCACTGGGGGAAATAATCAGTAACATCAACAAAAAAAAGCAAACAACAAATGTTTTGAGAATCATTGTGACCATACTGCCATTTAGTATTCATAATTAATAAAAGACAGCCTTAGAATTGAATTTTAGGTAAATTCCTATAGGAAGACTTATATTATAATCGTTCTCATGATAAAACTTTGGGAAATTTTCTTCAGTTCTTCACGATTATGGTCCCTAGAACTTAAAACTATTCTCCGTTCAAAAGTTATACAAAAGTTATAGTATAATGTTATATACATACACACATGAATAGGGCTTTGCCCATGTTATATTGTGAGTAGAAAAACTAGAGTAATTTGGTTTCGATTTTAACTGGCTTGGAATATGTTGTCAGAAAATAAAAATATCGAAGGAGTTCGTAAATGACATGTCTAGCTCAAAGGGTGTTAAAAAATGGGGATGAATAATGTATAAAATGAATGTTTTTCTAATAATGCTTCTTGTGAATAAAGTATAAAATGAATGATCCTATAATAATATTCTTTAGGTTTTTGCGTAATTTTCTTCATAGAATATCCGAATAATTTTAAACTTATTTTGTACTGCCAATATCTATTTCCCAGAAACTTTCGTAAATTAAATTGCTAAACAAATTTTCGCCTAAGTAAATGAAACATGTTAAACCCTAGATAAAATCTGGATAATAAAGCCGTTATTGGTCATGCTCCAATACACATACTTCTCAATACATTTCAGAATTCATATGAATTAACAATTCTACCGTAAATTATGCAGGCAGCACTTTTCAAAGCACCGATTCATTTAGAACCTGATTAGATACAGACGGCAAACTAACATAAATCAGATTAAATACAAACTTTATAACACAATTATTTAATTAATAATAATTCCGTTCTGAGTAATTTAGATTAAGCTGTGTTCTTTGTTTATAAATAATAGCGTTTATAACAAATATACGAAATTTTATTGATATGCTAATCGGCTAACAAATGGTTTTAATGCATTTTTCACGGAATAAAACATAATATCCGTGTTCCCGAAAATAGGAAATTGTTACAATTCAAACAGAATACAAATCTAATAAAAAGGACTAATGCTTTGTATGAAACTGAGTGATTTGAAGCAATGATTATATCTTTCTTTGTAATCTAGATTAGTTAATTACTCTGCTTTTATTTTAATTCAGATTTAAAATTGTCAATGATTTATTCAATTTACTAATTAGGAAACTGTCTTTCAACATATAATGTGCTTAATGCTTATTTATATTAATTCCCTACTTTTTCAATTTTGTTTGATAATTAATGTTGATTTCTAGAATTAAACACCTTAAAAATTTGAATATTATTTTCCGCATATTGCGTGATTTTCATTCATACAGCGTGTTTATAAATGAATATCCCAATTTTGAAGGATCTTGCCTTGTTGCACATCAAAAATCACAAACAAGAATTAAAATTTTAAATTCAACACATTTATAACTGTTTATTAAGTGTTCCTCTAAAAATGTGAACGATCTTAAGGCGATACGAAAACTCATCCCATATTCTTTTATTATCAGTTACATGATGCTTTGAAAGCTTGCATATATGCATGTCTTAAGTTCATTAATATCAATGGGTAGCGGTAGAGCAAATACCTGATATTTAATGTAACCCCAGAAAAGAAAATCAAGTAACGTTATTGTATATTATCAAGTATCTGTATCCTTCAAATTGTATATTATCAATATCTATATCCTTAAAAAATTCACACGAGGCAAGCAGAAAAAATTGTGGGATGAGATATTGTATTGCTAAGATATCCTCCTGTATTTCTAATGGGCTTCACCACTGAACACTTATAACTGTGTTCAGTCTAAGCTTTCAACAATTATTATCATGCGAGAAAATGATGTTGTTTTGGTTTGAGTTTTTTGTAGCCTCAAAATTAAATCAGTAAATTGGTGATTTATTGCTTTTACAAGGTAACAATTTTTCCCATTTAAGGTTATTAGAAAAAGAAGGTTGCCACATTTGGCGACATTATAAAATGTTACAGCTTGGAGCAAACGACTTTCCTGTCTGGCTAATAAACGGCTGGGAAGTTATTGCCCGAGGAAGCGAAAAGAAAATGGAAATCAACACGAAACAACGAGAGGAGGTTTCAAACGATCTATATATAGCTGGCAAAAAAAGTTTGAGCCCGAATAATTTTGAGATAAAAAAAGAAAAAACATCACTTTTTTTAAAAAAATCAAAGATTGCACATGGTCATTCCAAACCAGTTTAAACCAGATTTTCATATTTTTTTTTTCTGGCCATGAGAAAAAGTTTTGAAAGTTGACCGATTTTGAGATGGGGAAAAAAACCCGATGTTTTTCTAAATATCGAAGCCCATGTAATCTGACTATCACGTGATTATTTCAAACCGGTTTAAATTGGTTAGCGACTTGAATTAATTTAGACAAACGATGACTTAGAAAATAAAATATACACATATCATTTTTCACATGATAACTTGGAATTTATGATAGTAGATTTCAATATTATATATTTCTTTTTAGAGACTTGCAAAGTTGGGATACTCATTTATAAACACCACGTAAAATTTGAATCTAGATTTTAAATTTCGCAATTTAATTTCCAGTTCTATATGGACGATATAACTTTTGTAAGTGTCTAAGGGATTCAAAATTCTAGATGCGTCACAAATATTACACCGAATACATCGAAATATTAAGATATTGATCAGAATTATTGGTATCGAGTGAACGGCACCACAATATGTCTAAAAGAAGAAAAATTGAAACGCATACCTGAATGTAAAACAAAAAGAAACATACAGGTAGAAGACAAAGTAATTGCTATCGTTTTTACCTCAGCTGTAAAATTCCTTTTATCAAAAATTATTTCATGCGTTTTGAAAATTGAATACAAGCAAACATTAGAAATACCAAACTGTCTGAAATAAACAATTATTTTTAATTTTAAAAAACTGAAAGGGTGCATTTATTTTCTTTACAGTTTATTTCCCGCTAAGGGTGAATCACATTCGATGCCTATATTTACACCGTTGTTGTTCCAAGCATATTATCATTGTTTAGAAATAATTATTTATGCAAATATTTACTATGCAGTTGGATGCATAACCATATTTGTCCACTATTCAATCAAATAATGATAGGTATTGTATGTATAATTTGTATATATACGCGGTTATCGAGATTTCATGCTTGTCATTCTATACTATCAAATACAAGTTTAATATCCAATCTTGTTCTAGCTTATGATTATGCAAATACGCTGGTATATTATATGCAAATTAGATTTAATAGAGAGTTGTCTTTCGAATTTTCAGAGCACCTAACAAAAAAAAAAAGACGAAGTCAAATAGATTTTCAACTGTCTATATAAAATGGTCTATTGTAATGATGTTATATATGGAAAATAAATTGGAGTACCAAAGGGTAATTGAGAATGATTGCAATAACACACCCCGGTGATGGTTTGGTTTGGTTTAGTTATATTAACGTCTCGTTTGAAGCAACACTTGGGCTATTTTGGGACGGACCTCGTAATTTTGAACCGCGGTCAGATGACGAGGACGACACCTGAGCTGGCACCCCCCTCTCCACACCACACCACACCAGCGGGAGGACGTTTGGTCAGGACGGATTTAACGTGCAGCAGACCCCCTTACACGACGGTTCTTCGGTGGAATCGTGTCTCGAACCTGAAACCCTCCGGTTCCGAAGCCGAGACCTTACCACCAGGCCACCGCGGCCTCACACCCCGGTGAAGACTTAGCGAGCAGGAATGTATGTGCGTTCTTTAAGGCACATACTTTCCCTAAGTAAGAGATAGATAAGTTCCTTAAATAAGTAATTTACAATAGTTAGTTACAAATTTATAGATTTATTTTTGGATCTGTAGAGTATAACGGCTACGAGAAAAATCCAATTTCCAGTTTTGGACTTTTTGTTACGCAAGAAGTTAATGCAGTTACTTTTGGCAATTTTAATCGTTGAGTAACTAGGAACAGTTTTTAAAGCAATATAAACTTACATTTTTCATGCTTTTGCAGTAGTTTATAATATGATAGTGAGAAATATTAATTTAGGTAAGCAATAGAGTCTCGATAATAATATCCATTCAATTCTGTCAAATTAACAACCACATAATGTATATGCGCAAATCAAATTTTACTATTCTTATTTGCAAATATATTTCCTTAATTGCAATAAAACTCCTACTCTCCGTTCCATCCTAAAGCAGATATGCCTGTAGTAAAAAAAGAATCAATTGTTACATAATTCAGAATATTGCCTATATTTAGATAAGTAAGTAAATTAAAGCTAAGTAAATTTAACTATGATTTTAGGAAATATATTTCCTTTATTGCAATAAGGCTTCCTCTAATTTCCTTTTCTGTCAATTTCCTAAAAGGACTGTATTTGCTGTAAGATATCAGTTGCTATATAATTCAGAATGTTGCCAATATTTAGACTGCACTAATTAAATTTTATTATGCTTTTTTCAATTTCATTTCCTTAATAATATATTCTTTGCACTCTAAAATTTTTATTGATATATTTCTATAAACTTCATTATTTAAATCACAAGAAATAAACATGTGATATTTTTTTTATACTAATCAGTATTTTTATTGCCTTTTTAATAAATAAATAAGAAAATAAGTACTATTGTGTTTCAAAAAAATATCAACGCAATTTAATTGCGATCTAATGATTATCATATAAATTATTTAAAACTTCATGGAATGGAAATATAGAATTCTTTTCAATTAGTATTATGTAATAATGTGTTCTGATTCTCAAGCCAAATGATTGTTTCCACTTTAATGAGTACTAATGACTAAAGAGTATTTTGGTAATTTGCAATGTAAAAATACACAATCTTCTGTGTTCTTATCAGAAACAATTTTCGGATAAATTAGGAATTAAGCTAATGCTTGATTTTCGAACTTTAGCGGTAATCCTGTTATATAAAAACGCCGCGTCGAACTTGTCAAAATATTTTGGTGATGAAGAAATTCATATATTTCAGCTGCGACCGATTTCCAATTGTTGTATGTTATATTTAGGCTACCGTAATACAAAAATTTGTAGATAAAAATTGTGGTTGTTGCAATAAATAAGTAAACTTTCAAGAGTATTATATTTGACATTAAACATTTTGATAGAACTTCGCCAATACATATTACCGAATGTAGATTTCAGAAAGAAGATTTTTTACACCGGCCCTTTTCTGTCAAGATTACACTTTTATTGACTAATTAAAAAAAAAGCTAACATTAGATAGGAATTTTAAAAAGCAATTCAAAAGAGATTTTAATATTTTATGCTATGAACAGAATAAAGTTCGAACTAAATTAATTAAAAATGACAATAACAACGTTAGATTTTAAGCTTAAAGTTATTCATCATAAGCCAGTTCAGCGATATCCCATTTTCATAAATTCTTACACAACAGCATCTCTTTCTGAACATTGACACATAGAAAGAGGATTTGACGCTTTTCAGAATAAGTCAGGAGTGGTATCCCTAAACCTTTCTCGCATACATTCCAATGACGATGAATTCGTGTTTTAGACGCGTTTTTCTCCTCTGTACTGAAACCAAATTTAGCATAGAACTACAGTTGAAATTACAAAATTATATACTAGATTTAAGTCTTTGAATTTTTGAGTTCTCATTTAAATTTTTCTGAAAGTAAAGACTGACTGACACTCCGCCTCTTGTTGGATTTTGCTCAAAATTCGATAAGGTTCTACAATATAGATATTATACACTGGTGTGCAAAACTTAAGCAACAGGTATGTTTTTTGCCATAACTTCACGAAAAATCATCTGAGAGACATGAAATTCGGAAATGAGATGCAGCATTTTGTTCTGAAAGAATGACGAAAGCATAGTTGCGCAGAAATGAATACAATGCATACAGTATGGAATCGAACAAAAAAAGGCTTTATTGAACTCATAGTATCGTTACACATGATTGTATGCCCAAGAGTAAGAACAGCAAGCAGATGTCTCTTAGTATGGGATATGCCCTCCTCTTACTGCAATGATTGCTTCGCACCGTCTCCCCATACTCAGCACCAGATTGTCCAACAGTTCTTGAGGTAAGAGTGCCCATTCCTCAATCAGCATCTGTTTAAGTTGTCGGGTGTTCCCAGGAGGATGTAATCGTGCCGCAAGGCGTCTCCCCAAAGCATCCCACACATGTTCTATCGGATTTAAATCGGGGAGCCCGCCGGCCAGTGATATTTTCACCTTCCAGGAGCTCCTCAACAGCATGAGTCCTGTGTGGCCGTGCATTGTCATCCATAAAAACGAAGTCTGATCCAATGGCACCTCGGAACAGACGCACATGGGGAAGGATCACTTCCTGACGATAGCGATCTCCAGTTACAGAACCTCTGTCGAAAACATGGAGCTCAGTCCGCCCGTTCATCATAATGCCTCCCCAGACGACAACTCCATGACCACCGAAACGGTCTCTTTCCGTAATGCTACTGGGATGAAACCGTGTCCCGAACTCTCTCCAAATCTCTTGTGGCAATAAACGACTCTCATCTGTAAAGAGGACACGACTCTATTGATGAGATGTCCAGTTTTTGTGATCCCTGCACCACTCTAAACGGTGCCGCCGGTGGGAAACTGTCAAAGGGATGCAGCGTTCAGGACGGCGGGCGAATAGGCCACCTTTGTGAAGGCGTCTGGAAACAGTAAAACGCGACACTTGTCGCCCCGTTGCTGCATACAGTTGCTGAGCAATGGCGCTTTCTGACTGGTTTCGGGTTCTTTTCGCCTGCAGGACGACATGTCGGTCATCCACTGCAGTTGTTTTCCTGAGGCGGTCATCACCAACCTTTCTCACAGCTGTACCTGTGGTTTGGAAGGCTTTCCAAGCGCGCGAAACGACACTTTTGTTGATTCCGAACTCTTCAGCTACACTGGCCACACTTCACCCCCCCCCCTCAGCTTTCCGATCATTCTTCCACGTGTGAAATCGTCCAGGTGATTTCTGCTAGCGATATTTCACGAATTATCTCACGTGCACTTGCAGCGAATGTCTTTAATTGAGTCTCCATCCTTCCCTTTATTGTAGTGTTGAGCTGCGCGCGCCTTCCGCACGTGTTTTGCGCACGCTCACGTCCCCTGTGACGTTTTGTTCCTGATATTTGCATACGCATGACCTTTCTTTTGAATTACGTGTTCTTTGTACTGATCGCAAGAACTCCTTTTCTGCAATTTCATGGCTATCTGCTTAAAATTTGCATTGTTGCTTAAGGTTTGCACACCAGTGTATCTGTGTACTCAGTTTTATCCATCTAGCACTTTTAGTTTTGAAAATATGGTGTTAACTTATATTCAAAAAGCAGGACAAACAGACTTTCTCTTAATAGAATTTGCTCCAACTTTGTCAGAAATCTACAGGTTTGATATAAAGATTATATACCAAATTTCATCCATCTAGCTCAAAATGTCTGAGTTATCTTTATATACACAGACAAACCCCCCGGGGGGAGCACCTCGAAATGAGGATGAGATGCTTCCGGCATGGTGGTTGGATCTCGCCACCCTGGAGGGAATACTAATAGGTGGGGGATCTGACTCCTCCCATTGATGACAGGACGTCCTTCCTTCGGGAAGGGTTGTACCGTGGCCGGTGAAGGCCCTTAGGACTCAACCACAGTTCCCGCCAATTGCTGCTGCGGCGGTCCGGTCATTCAGTTCTATGGTTTAAATCCGTGTGCCTTCGGGCGGGTCGGAGAGTTAGATGGTTGTCATATACACAGACAGACATAATTCCAAAAAAATGTGTTATTCAAAATCAGGGAGGTCTTAAACCAGGAAATTCGTCAAAATCTCGATTTCAAAGTTTTTTCAGGATTATTGTATTTTCTGTATAATTCCTACGTATTCGAAAAAGTAAAAATTATTTAGTAAGAATTTAATAAGAAATCTCTTACTAATAATATACAAAATGTGAATGATCAGTATATTTTCTATTGCAAGTGTTTTTAACCTGCCCTTAAACTGAATAAAACTCCATGGCCAATAATCCAACTGATAATTTCATTCCTGATTTCCAATTTATAAGACTATGTGTCAGCTCAAATAAATGAAACATGTTAATATCAAATGAAAACAGGTGATAAATCTATTGCACATATATATATTCTGCTATTGGATTCATTCCAATATGCAAACTTTTCCGTTCCGTTTACGAGTTAATTCCTATATCCTAGATAAATAATGCACTCAATACCTGTCATAGCATCAACGCATTTTGATTGCCGATTCCATAGATTTAACAAACTACAATACGGGCCTCAATAGACACAAACCCGATAACTATCTAGTTAATTAATTAGTAATTCTGCGCAGAATAAATCATACGTGCCTCGCTTCTCGCATCTGAATCATCAAAATGATTATATGAAAATTTTATCGATATGCTGACTGACTAGTTAATGGTGTTGGTGCATTTTTCTATGGACTAGAAAGCAGAAAGCTGCGCATTTTCTTCGGGGATATTGTTTATTTCATGATTAGTTGAATTCTAATTAAAGAATTCATGTCTTAGGGATTATATTGAGGTAAGAAATAAATTATTTTGTAATTTGGATATATCAATATAATACATTTATTTCAACAGTGATACGAAGTGGATGCAGTATTAAATTTATCAATTTTAATAGATTTTTTCGAGAAGAAAAATATTTATATTTGACTGTCCTTTGAAATCGTTTTTCGTAAAATTAAATCAGGAAATATTTTCAGTTAATATTTCTTTTCTTTTCAAAATCAAGTTTTCAATTTGAAAAAAAAAAGAAATAATATTATAATATATTTCATTATTATTTATAATAATAGCATTTTACGAAGTTTGTTTAGGTCTGTTATATTAACATCCCATTTAAAAACGAACAAACACAGGACTGTTTTGCGTAATTGTAAATTTAAACTATGCTCAGATGCCGAGGAGGCACTTGACCCATCATTTGGCCACGATAGATTTGGCGACGAACATCCGTTTACACGACGTTTTGCTGCGGAATCGGGACTCAAGCTTAGAAACTTCAACTACCGAAGCCAAGACCGTACCAGCAGGCCATTGCGCCTCCGTTAACGTGAAACTTTTGAGAACTATAGAATAAATTCTGACGTATCTTATGCAAGGTTAAATGATGTTTTTAATAACAGATTTGATGTTTTAAATAATCCAATAACATTCGAAATTTTCATCAAAATTCCATAGAAATTTTACCTGAGGGCAGGTTTATAATAAAGGATCTATAAAAAAATTTTGTAGATGTATTTCGGAAAATTGTAACATATTAACAACTCAGTATAGAATGACCAAATAAATCTATCCAAACAAATCATTTCTACCGACATCATTTCTTGAAGTTGCCATTATAAATATTTGAATTATAGAGGTATCTTTTTTTTTTTACTTACTACAGTGCGAAATATGTAAAAGAAAGTTCTGTCATTGTCAAAAACTACGAACTCGAAATTTTGACAAATCTCCGCTTTCCAAACTCCGCTGAATTCGAAAAGCATATTTTTGGAATAATTGTCCTTGTGACTGTGAATAGGACTCAAAAATGTCTTCAGCTGCACGAATAAAATTTGATGAGGTCTTTATATCAAATGTATAGCTTTAACAAATATTTAATGAAAGCCATTTATAATAACCCGCTATCCACCCAGCTGTATGAATACAAGTTAAGACGTTGGTAAAAAAACAAAAATATCTGAACTGATCAATTTTAGTACACATATTAAACATATAAAGAGTAGATCTGTAACAGATTTGGAGAGAAAATCCCCCACAGTCTTGACAGTCCGTAGATGTGTTTATATAGGTATATAAACAAGATAATTCAAATAATTAAAATTTTGTATGGGATCTAGAGACTTCAGTTGTTGTTTTGTGTGAATTTTAGTTCCAATACGGGGAGGGGGTATATAAGCTATTTATATATTATTTTCTTTCTGATATTTGTGTATTAGCAGCAAACCAGCAATTACTAGTCAAAGATCGAAAGCTAACAGACTCTTTAGGAAATATTACTAGCTAATAATATGCAGTTAATATTTATTGTTTATTAACTTTTTTCATAATGCTTGCATTTCTTTTACATTAGCAGAATAACTTGTTTTACTTTCTCAAAATTTTTTTTTTAATTTTGAAATATCTATCTGAAAAGTTACAATTGGTTTTCGTAATTGTGGATAAGTGCATGTTTAACCGTATCTGTTTTAATCGTACTGTATTAGAGAAAAAAATTACAAATTTTTGTGCTCCAATGGAAATATTATGCAAAAGGTTACTCTAGTCAAAATGTTATTGTCTTTATATTCTATCTTTACTCTTAAAATCTTTTTAAAATATTTTTTCCATTTTGATAAAAAAAAAAATCGTGTCCTAAGTGAATCATTAAAACCGATGGAAGACCTCACTGCGATGAGTTTTCATAAATGTTTTGAATGAAAATGCTTTTGAATTAAAAAATAATGTTTTAAGTTTGTAGATATTCAAAATGTAGAATTACAAAATCTTCTATTTCCAATTTTGGACATTCTTCGTCTCATTTTAATATCATTTCTATGTTCAGAAATTAGTAAACGATCATTTAGTGCATTGAAGTTGATTTTCGACGGTATTCAAATGAATGTAAGAGATGAAACGATCGATTGATTGATTGACGCTGCCATTAATATGCCATTAAAATGCCATTGTATCGATTGATTGATGTTGCCATTCTTTTTAAAAGATATTAATCTGTTTGTCCTGCTTTGCACATTCGGACTCGGTTAACTTTTTATAAAATAAATTTATAGACAAAAATCCTTTTAAAGAAAAATCATTTCTGGTCTATACAATTTAAAAAAATTCCATCAAGATACAATTATTTTTAAGGATAATAATAACTCTGATTTAAATAAATCAGAATTTTATTACACTTAAAAATAAGCTATATCTTGATAGAATTTTTTTTCTTTATTTATTATAAATAATTGGTTTTTGATTTTCATCAACATATCAGCTACGCATTATATTCTTTTAATTTTCAATTTTCAATAAAGTAAATAAATAAAGTAAATCGGAATTGATATTAAAATTCACAGTACAAGCAAGTTAGTAAATTAGATATTACGTAAATATTTATTTTTATATCGGCAACGTTAATTACTTTAATCGACATTTGTACTTTCTCCCTCTAAAAGAGATACCTGCCATGTTTCTGACATGAAAAATGCGAAAATGGTTTTGAGGTTCGACTTCATTTGATAATTGAGCATCAGCAACCTATGAAAAGGAAACTGAATGTCTTGTCTTTGACACATATTAACAAATGCATTTTACAATTATTTTTCAAATTAAATATAGCATATTTCTAATTCATATATATTTGAAAATTCATTGCTTCAAAAAAAATTCATACCATATCTTTTAGAATCCTGTATTATCAAGAAGTAAACATTTTACGTAATACGATTGAGAATTTTTGCAACTGAAGGTTCTTCAAAGTATTTTCGAATATTAGCTACTCAAATTTTTCAATGTAATCCAATAAGAATATATTATTCAGAAAACAAAGAATTTTAAATTTTGTTAATATTTATCGTCAATATTAATTGGCAATTCACCATTTTCTGGTGGTTCGTTTGAAATGATGAGATATTCAATCTTTTCAAAGGAATGCCATAAACATGCTTTGCTAATCAGCGACTTTTACATCTATAAAGGAAATTTATTTTTACATTACCGCAGCAAAATGAAATTGGATACAAAATATTTCAGAAAATGCTTAGCAAAGAGAATTATTCCGCCGCATAATAATGACAGAAATAAAACGAAAATTGAAAACCAAAGAAACGATGCTTTAGTTCATTTTGTATATAACATTAAGGCCTTTATTATATAGAAATAGATCTCTTTCCCGTGTTTGATGAAAATATTATTCATATATTTGAAATTAAAAACAGAAAAAAAAAGAAATGCTTTGGAATCCAATTTATGAGTAATGATTTACATCTATTTCTTCAGAGATCAGATTTTTCCAAAAACTAATTTTATATACTTTGTTGACAGTGGACATTTCAGTTTTGAATTTATCAATAAAAGATAGTCTTATAATAAAATTTTCCATTAAAGAAATGCAGATCCGTGACATTTCCCATAATTGTTAGAAGGTAGTCTTGATAAACTGTTATCTTTTCAAAACATTTGAAATAATAATAAATAGCTTCAATCGATATTAAAAGTATTCATTTATTAACTACGTTTCAACTTGTTGCTAAATCAATTTGAAGTTTCGATGTAACTTTATAAATTTTAATTTTATTCTATAAATAAATAAGAAGAAAATCATCAGTAGAAAGAAGCTATCAACAAATTTTCAAATGAATCTAATTTGATAAAATACAGTTTAACTACATATTTAATTTTTAATAACCTATTTTGTTCAGAACAATCTAAGATGGGTTTTTATACTTCTTGTTATCAAAAATTAAAAATATAAAACTTAAATTTTTAAAATAATAATAAATTTCTAGAATTAAAATAAATAATTTTAGTTTGAAATATGTAATTTTTAGTAATTTTGTTTCATATAGCCATATCAATATAATAAAATTTAAACCTATTTAAGTATAATTTAAAATAACAGTTATGTAAGCATAAAATGAATACATATTTAATGAAAGTATACATAAATTATGATTTAAACTTTCATATGAAGTAAAATTTTCCTAGAATGGATAGAATCATATGATCTGCAGAAAATACGTTGTGAATGTGGTTAAACTTTTTATATAAATATTATAAATAATTTATAAAAATGTATCTTTAAAGGTTCAAATCACGCAAGTTTATAAAATAAGTAAATTATAAATTTCTATTTAAAAAGTATTGTGTTCGTTAAATGGGACAAAGTTCTTAATTCACCTATTCCCAGATAAATCTGATATTACTCCCTACTGTTTAATATTGTTAATACTGGGAAATAAAATTTGTGAAGTATGAAAACCATTGAATTAATTAGAAATTATTTTAGTTCTTTATGAAATGAGGCATATTGTATGCCTATTACTATAAAAATTTGTATTTAAATTATGATAATAAACTATAAAAATACTAAATTTTGAGAAATATTATTTTTGAGAAGTTTTATAGAGAGAGAAAAGAAAGTGGAATATATTTTTAGACAGCTACCTACCGTAAAATAATTTTACCACTTTTTGATAAATGTGACTAGTTATTAAATGCTAAATTTTACAAAACCATTAAAATTTCTTAATAATTCTGACTAAAGATTTTAATTAACGTAAAATCGTTGGATGTATTTTTATTGAATACAATTATGCAAAAAGGGATTTTATTTTCTTTGCAAAATCGTTAAAAACATATTAAACTACTTAAATTTTCAAAGAATTATTAAATGGTGAATATTTACTTGTTAAATTATTTTTTAGAAATTGTTTTTATTTGTTACTAGTTATACTAGTTTGTATTATATTTAACCAGTTTTTGTCTTGCTAGTTTATAAAGCATAAAATATCACATTTTCAAACTCTACTTACTGAAGTCTTTATGCGTAATTTTCTTTGATATCATAAAAGTGAAAATAATATTTTGCAAGAAAGTATCATTTTCTAATATATATTTCCACTCAAAAAATAAAATTCACTATTTTAATTTGAGGATATGAAATTATATTATTTTGCTCCTAATTTAGGATTTATGTTGTCATCCATTATTCGGTGGCGACAAGTATCGTTTGCGTATTTCTGCTAGGTGAGGGCTGCTATGTAGCGACTCATCTAGTACCTCCCATTTGGTATTTGTTTAACTTAACTCCTCCTATATAAAGATTATTTTCGCTTTAATCTGTTACGAGTATGTTAAACAAATAATTTTTATACAGAGATAATAATAGAGACAAATAAATAGAAATTTTAAATTTTTCAAAGAATTCAAGCACAAATAATTGCAAAATGGAAATATTTGCAATAAATTGTGAATAATATTGATTTTGAAAATCTGATTCACGTAAAATTAATATTATCTTGCATGTTTAAAATATTTCAATAAAATTTTTCCGATTTTAATGACTTCCATCTATTTGACTAACCATAAAAAAATTCAGATGATTGTTAAATTTTACTAAAGTTTTAATTTAATGTTTATCATTTCTAGTTTCTGTTTGAAATGAAATAAAAATTATGTTTAAGGTATTGTTCGCCTTAATAAATGGTTTAATTAAAGATATTTTGATGACGATTTGCCAATAATCAATTAAAAACAAAACAGATTGAAATTTTTTTTAACTGTAATATATACATTTACTTCTAACTCGACTCACGCATAGATGTATTCAATCTTCAAATACTTTTTTATAAGTAATTGACACTTACACAATTATTTCGTCACATTAATAAAAAAATGATCTAAGAATATTTATTCAATGTTAAAATAAATATTTTCAAAATGTTTAGAAATGCGGATATCAAACAATTAAAAAAAATAAAGTGTCATAACATAATGGAATTTGATACTCTTATACTCTTAAGGTGTCATAAAATAATGGAATTTGATACTCTTATTCTCTTAAGGTGTCATAACATAATGGGATTTGATACTCTTATACTCTTAAGGTGTCATAACATAATGGAATTTGATACTCTTATATAATAAAGGAATTATCAGCATTAGGTAAACAATTATAATTATTATGAGGATTATATTACTTGAATTGATTTAATTAAAAAAGGGAAAATGCATACAGTATAAAACGTGTAAATCGCAATAACATGTCAACTAAATATCTTCCATGCCAAAGTGACGTAACATTTAATCTTTGATTCTGAATACGAACAAATGCCTTCATAAAATATATTATTTTCATGTTACAAAATAAATTAAAACTTAATTTATTATAAAATTAAAATTTTCATTAAAATGCTTACTAACATTTTCTTATTTTGAAAGACTGATATAACATCCATTTAGGTATATACAATAGAAAACTAAGAAAAGTTTTGAAACACGTAATTGCTTTTCAATTTATTTACGGACGTTGAATGTTTGGTATATACAAAAAGAAACCTGTCACTTCCTTATAAAATCACATGCCAATATTAGAATGAATATTGTCAGTCTCAGCAGAGAGTTCTTCGGTCAGTATTGACCACATACATTTGCGTAAGATGAACTTCTCTTGGGGATATAACAAGATTAGTACTCATTTATTCCCAGCTGCATACATACGTCAAGCTAAATAAAGCACTCCATCATATTCAGTATTCCTTTTCCCCCAATCCATTGACTTTGCACCACTTCTTCCCTAAAAAGAAAATGAAATCGAAATCCATGGCGGATGTCAGCTTTAGGCCGTGATGAATTCTGACAGGAAATTATTGGTACTCGAAATCCATAAATTATTGATACTAGTGTGTGTGTGGCTCTGTTACAGAAGATATCTATATTTCCATTGAAAAAAGGGACACTATTACAATTTGCCTGCGAGATATAGATATCGATAAATCACAATCTCATTTCAAATGAGAAAAATAGAGAAGAGATCTGCTGCTCGGTTTTCCTTTAAATCGGGATGAATTTTGTTTGCAAAGTAACTTTGCAGATAAATACGCGAGAAAGGAAGTGCCACTGCATAGTAAAAATTTGGATTTTTCCCTCTTAGGATGAAAATGAATCATCTTTTGTTTGAGTTTCTTAGTTTATTGAATTTTTGAGTGGATGATTTTAGAGTTGGAATGAATAAGTATTTTGAATTAATGGCGAAACCAAAATTAAATAAAAAAAGAAATCGATTATTTTGATTTATTTTATCCAAAGCAATTTTCCAATGTAAATAAATATGTCACGAAGAAATACGGATTAAATATATCCAACATTATTTTACTGGAGTGAAATTCGATGAATCAAGGCTTATTAAAGCACTTACATGTATATTTAGCATTGCTTCGTGAGCTGTATTTTATAATAATTATTTTTCTTACAAAGTTCATAAGTTGTCTTTTAAGATTTAAGATGTTTTAAAATAGAATATTTTTAAAATATTGTAATTTATCTGCAGTAGCTTTTACATACCAGAATATTATGCCTAGCATTTTAATATACTTTTAGAAGTTTGTCCTAGTTTTGCGATATTTTTTATAACTAATATTATATCAGCAATAACATTTTTGATTTTACATAATGCATTCTGTCTGAAGAAATTCTATAACTTTAAAAAGAAAATATAGCTTGTGATCTACTTTTAAAATTACTTCTGTAGTGATTTTTCTTCTTAACAAAAATCTCATTAAAAATTAAAGAAACAAGAATATTTAATATTCCTATTTTTTTAAATATATGTTTACCTTTTGTTTTTCCTCATAGAATTTATGACTTTAGACGAGAAAATAAGTGGAAATAAAACTAACTAATTTTTTCAACTGGGAACTTAATATTAAAATGCAGTTTAAGACAAAAAAAACTCGTAAAATGCTGATAAAACTGAATGATCAACAATATTCAATAGCTCTATAAAAACAATGTACAATCAAATCAATGTCTCAACTTATTTCACGATTTTATAAATATGATTTTGTAATGATTTTTCTAATTTTCTAATTTGTTAAGTACTTGACATTTGTTTATTGTCGATGACAATACATTATTTTCAAAACTTAATTATCTGTTAATCGTTAATTGAATTAAATTCTAATTCCACATTAGGCGGATCATTTAGCATTGAATTTGAGAAACAAACGACCTCAAGACTAAAATATAGATAATATACATTCTTACTGCTTAGTACATTAAAAAAATGCATATCTTAAAAATTGCTCTTAATTAAAATTATTTTGCTTGGATTACATTTAAAAAAATCATATTTATAAGGGAAAACTTCTGTGTATAACACGAAGGCTACGAAAACTATATATAATTTTACAAAAATTTGATTGATAGCAGGAGGGGTATAGTAAATAGAATGCAGCTGTTATATATCTTACTTCCAATTAAAATTTAACGAAACTCTAAGGAAAATCTCAATAAATAAATAGAGAATTTTCAGGAAATTTTCAAGAGAATTTTCAGGAAACATTCTAGTTTTCCGAAACAACTCTGTAATAAATATAATTTCTTATTAATAACCACATGCGTTTATTACATAAGCGTTAGAAGAGTGAATCTGTATTTAGGATTTCTTTTTTTTATTATTTAGAACTGCAACTGTAGTCACTAGATCAATTGCAAAATTTTATATATTCAAGACATCGCGTTCTCAAGTTATAGCATTTCCATGTTTGTAAAGTACAAGCAAGCAGACGGACAAACCATTAATGTACTTAGCATTAATACTATTCCCCTTCTAATGATATTAATGAAAGCTATGAAACGTTATTATCATCTTGGCACAATTCGGGATGTGATTGATCAAAAGGTACTAGAGAGGAAATCCGGAAATGTGACACGAAACAAACACATGAAGTAAAAACATGGAAAAATTATGAATTAAGTACTGAATGTACGGAAAAAAGGTATTAAAACTATAGCTCAATCAGCTTTTATATTCATTTAAAAATATTTATAGAAATAAGAAATCAGTAGCGTATGATTTTTTCAAAGATATTTTAAGAAGCATATTGTGCAGGACAGATTTAAATGTATATAGAACAACAAATATGATGAAAAAGCAGTACTTTAATGTAAATATACCTCATTAGCATATTTTTCTAAAAAAAATTTAATATTTAAAAAGCAGTGATTATTGTGGTATATCTTGACCACATACATTACTAGCTTTTTCCTTTTGTTTTTGTAGGTCTTTTTTGATGTGATCCAATTGGCGTTTCATAGTTTGTTTTTAAACGTCAGTCATATTGATACAACAAGCAACTTCATTTTGTACACTTTGAAATCCTTTTTGAAAGCTGTGGCTTCATTTTTTTTTCCAGATGAATCTTTCCGTGCAATTTAGCCGCTTTGCCAGACATATATTTGCAGCTTCCTTTCATATTAGATTTTTCCTTGGATTTGACTGTCTGTCACAAATATTTTTTTTTCTAAGAATTTCTGCTGTGTAGTTTATTCTGCTGAAATCATATTTTCACAGAGATTACTTATCGCTTTTTTTTATACAATCAGGCTGCAGATTTACGACATAAGACCTTACTTCATATTTCTAATCAAATGACTCAACACTTTGTATATTTATTTCAGAAGTAACGATCGACTTCATGATACCTTGATTCAATTTGAAGCCCATAAAAACAGTTGAACATGACGCATGTTCTTTTTGACACTAGTGGAAATTGTGTGGCATTTTCAACTTCCATCTACCAGTTGTCCTCCGGTTCCTGCTGCTGTGTTTTCCATAAGCTGAAAACAGGATATATGTGCACCATCAAGTTATAACCTCTTTCTACAATACTAATGACATTAGGCACCAAGTCAGGAAAACCTTTCATTAATGTCAAAGACAAAGTATGTTTCCAATACACAGGATCAATTGTCAACACAGACTGGAACAGCAAATTATCCATCCAAGGACATTTTATGTAACTTTCCTTTGTTTTCATTATATTTTGTTAAAGAATTTCTTCACTAAATTCAATCATAATTCACTAACTAAAACTTTTAACACCCTTCTTACAAGCTTTTTAAGAAAACGATTGTTTAGTGATAAATTGGAGATTTTTTTGAAAAAGCAGAAAAAGATGTGAATATCCAAAAATGCGGAAAACTGCAGACCCGAGACAGAGCAAGAATCGCTTCCCTGCACAATTAAACCTATGTTTACATGGAAATTATGTTTATACACTGGTGTGTAAAACTTAAGCAGCAGGTATGTTTTTTGCCATAACTTCACGAGAAATCATCTGAGAGACATGAAATTCAGAAATGCGATACAGCATTTTGTTCTGAAAGAATGACGAAAGCATAGTTGCGCTTAAATGAATACAATGCATACAGTTTGGAATCAAACAAAAAAAAGGCTTTATTGAACTCATAGTATCGTTACACATGATTGTCTGTCCAAGAGGAAGAACAACAAGCAGATGTTCCTTAGAATGGGATATGCCCTCCTCTTACTGCAATGGTTGCTTCGCACCGTCTGCCCATACTCAGCACCAGATTGTCCAACAGTTCTTGAGGTAAGAGTGCCCATTCCTCAATCAGCATCTGTTTAAGTTGTCGGGTGTTCCCAGGAGGATGTAATCGTGCCGGAAGGCGTCTCCCTAAAGCTTAAGTTTTGCACACCAGTGTATGTTACAATGGAATTTCCAAAATACTGATTGAATTTGTGAAATTTTCATGTGATTGATTTTTGAGTGAATAGATTTTGGACTACATATATCACATTGATAGATTTTTTAGAATTAGTTTACTACGACTGCATATTTTCTTGTAAATATAAAAATTCTATTTTTTAGCCCTTTCGTATTTGCATACTTTAATTAAGATTTTGATTAGAAGATTATTCCATTCATCAACAAGTGACAAGTTAAATTGTTTCCTGTTATATCATGCTATGCCACTGAATATGAAAATAAACAGGAGTCTTCTTAAAATATCCGAAACCAAACAAGAATATAAAAACGTAATTGAAATGCAAAGAATGATAATTGTGCAAACAAAGCACTATTTCATTATAGAAAGTCGCTGTTTCCACGCACAAATTTTAATGCACAATTAGAAAAATATGATTACATTTGTAAAATTTCGAAAACTCCGAGATTAAATCTCATCAGTATATTATTATTATTATGGTTAATGAATCAAAATATTGCTTTCGTCGTGTCAAGTATCCAATACTACATAAATCAATCAAATATTCAAATAAGATACTGAAAAAAAAATTATCACCTTGATATAAACTAATATTTACGAAGTGTTATTCTTTTTATTACTTGACTTAATAATTCTAAATTAATATTACTTACATAATAATATTACTGAATATTATATAATAAATATTTCTTAATATTAATTACTTAAATTAATATTTGAAATGAATCAAATTTTTTTTCAGTAAAAAATTATTCTTAACTGTATTAAAAAGAATGAAATGTGATAAATACGGATAATAAACAAACAATAAATAGGATAATAAACATATAAAAACATGAGCATTTTAAAAAAAATCAATTTTTATTTTAAACAAAAATGTATCAGATGGCAACTTGTAGTCGGTCTGTTTTGTTCCTGCTTGTATTCAGTTAAAATTCTTACATTACACCTTCATACAATACGTTTGCCAATCACGAACGAAAGTGTTTGAAAATGCTTGATAAAATTATACTTTCTTTAACTAAAAATCAGCGGTTTGTATTAAAAAAGATTACAAATGATATTTTAAAAAGTTTTTAACGGGGCTGCAGCTACTTGTTTCCTTATACATAATATTTTTAAGTTTTAAGATAGTAAAATTAGAATTTTTTATATAGAATATAACGCGATTTATCCTGTACCGGATAGCAATTTTATAATATCTTCAAAATATTCCCTCATTATAAGTGATTAGATTGATTAACACTTTAATGGTCGGTCACACAATGTGTGTGTGATTGTTGGAACAACTATTAATGTCCGCTCACACAATATGTGTGATACTACCGCTGAAGATTATTGGCCGGTACCACACTATCTGTGTGATGATTGATGACTTTAAACAAGTGTGGATATTAATATTTCATCGCTAAGTGTTTGATTTTAGGTAATTTTTATTTTATTGTCTCTTTTCAAAATTATCAAACAAAGGGAAAATATTAAATTTATTATAATATTGTTAGATTTGTTTTATTAAATATGTTTTGGTTATTGCTTTATTCGTATGCTCATATATTTTGAATTTTCATAAAGTTTATTTTAAATCACTTCTTCGAGAATATTGCTATCTTCTTTCGGCTTTTTCACTACGTAAACGCGAGTCCATTAATATATTAACTATTTTTGCAGGAACGTATTTATATAGACAGTCTATACTGTTTAATAAAAGTCTATCCATCCACTACCTTCAACCTTTCAAAGAAACTAAAATTATTTTTATCTTAAAGAGAAACCTGTGAAGTTAATTAATGAGTTTTGGATATAATCATGAATGTGATACAAATAATTATTATTTTATCTAACAATTAATAAATTAAATTTGAAACTAATATTCATAAACAATTACTTAAAAAAATTAAGAGTTAAAAAATTAAGATTCATTTCAAGTAAACTTAGATGAAAATACTTTTAATTTATAAAGTAATTACTATATTAAGCTTTTTTAAATTTAGAATTTTCTTTACTTTCAAATATTAATAATAGAAACCTTATTTCCATATAGATGAATAAATTCTGAAAATTATAACACTGAACCGATTGGAGACTTTAAACAAGTCATTTAATTACCTTTCATAAAAGCATGAGGAATTTTATAGTATTTTTATTTTTACAGTATCAATCAACATTATTTATTCGAAAACTTTCAACCAGCGAAGGAAAGTTATTAATAGCGTGATGATGTCTTAATCTTAATTGTGCAATTGAACACAGAAAAAGCAGTTATGTTATACAGTGCTTTGCACGTTTCATCTTGAACCTTGCGACTACTAATCTGGCCCAACCCGGCCTTGCAAGTTCTGTACTAATGGGTCAGTTTCTTTTTCAAACAATGGATTTAAGAGGTGAAACGACGACAACACACGTGATAACTCACTTTCCATCCTACAATAGAAAACGGCCCATTAGTATTGAGCTTTCAAAGACGATTTGGGCAGGGGAAATAAGCGAAAGGTATTATTAATATTATATCTATCTCACTCAAATTCACGCCCAACAGCATAAATAGCTTTTTGTACTATAATAAAGTCTCCATCAGCATTGGTGCATACATCTGTCCAATGCTAACTTCTCTTTGAATAACGTTAACACTTTTATTTTGTAGCTATATATATACGACAAACTAACTAAAACATTCCATGATTTCATCTTTCCTTTTTCATATCGCCTCTAGATCACTTTGTCATAAACAGCAAACCAGACGGTGATCAATGATGGAAGTCAGCCTTGGGTCATGAAGAATACTGACAGAAGATTTGAAATGCATAAATCATTAATACGGATATGCTCAGTCTTGTTACGAAAGATATCTATGTCTCCATCGAAATACGGAACACCGTTACAAGTTGCCTCTGAGATACAGATATCGGCAAATCACAATATCATTACGAATGAGAAATTTAGTGACAGGATCTATTCTTCTTAAGAAGAATGTATTCCACTCTTTTTTTATTTTTCCATTGTATTTTGTTGCAGAAGATACTTTCCTTGCTAAAACAGCAGAAAAGAAACATGTATACGTAGTATATTTAGTATAGTAGTAGTATTTTACCTCCCTGGAGGACAAGAATCCATGTCTATTTGCATTGAAAGGGAGTAGGAGTTAGTTTCACATCGATTTCATTTTATAAAGTATGATTTCCAGGCTGGAAAATAAATTCTTGTTTCATTCAAAATGCTTAACATAAATCCTCAATCAGATTAGATCTTATTATTATGGTTTATTTCTAACGAAAGAAGATAATCTTCTAAGGTAAATAAACTCGACAGAAATTATCATACAGAATTATTGAACAGTTTTAAATAAGTAAAATAGAATACATATATTTAAATATTGTAGCAATTGCATTACTCTTATCTTCTCTTCTGGATACTAGATGGCGATGCCTGATTAGGCCATCCCATATGTCATCCCATAGTGCATTGCGATTGTAATGATAATGAGATATGACGCTGAACTAAAAAGCTGCGCGCGTGAATGTCTTGTCTTTGTGTTTGTTTTAAGTGTGTGAATGTGATTATTAAAGAAATGTTTCCAACAACATTTGTCCTGTTGCTTCCTGCACAGATCATAATAATCTACATACCACCACAATATTTAAATATTGTCAAAAAATTATTTTGATCTTTTTCATCTGATTTTTAGTTTACCTTTTGGCTTAAATTATACTGTGGTATTACCATAAATAAAAGTATTTTAAATTGTCTTTTGAAAATGCGTATGCTTCGTAATGTAAGTGTAAATTCAATTCGTAATTGACAATTTCTTTACAATATATAATTCTAGTATATAAAATAAAATAAAATAAATACAAAGATGGAAACCAACATCTTCACAAATTATAATAATTAAATGAATTTATTATCAAGAAAAAATTAAGTTTAAATATTTGGTAATTGTTTCTATGCTAAAATTTAGCACATTACTACCAAATTTCACCCATCTGGCTCAAAGTGTTTTTGAGTTATCTTTATTTTCTCTGAGTTATTAGGCAGAGAAAGACGGACCTGATAGACGGACAAAAGACCAAAAACGTGTTTTCCGAAGTCAGGGGAGGGAGTGTAAAATGTGAACATTTGTCAAGATCAGGATTTCGAGAAGTTTTTTGAAGTTTACAGTATTATTTACGTGAAAGTAAATTGATGTTTCGCAGCATAAAACTATAGATACTAGTGGAAGAAAACACGAAAATATGTCACTATGGGATTTTAAGAAAGAAACAATAAATACCCTCCTTTTAAGTGATGAGGAAATAAGATCTGTGATTTTCTATGGTCGCAAGTAAATGCCTATTTCTTTTTACATCATTACAATTAAATTTTGATTTTCAATAAAAGTGGATAATCACTAAGTGATTAAATCAGAAACTGGTTAATTGAAAAATGAAAGAATAATCGTTTATTCATAAGGCAGTTACAGCAGTCAGCAGGCAAATTATATATAAAGAGAGAGAGAGAGAGAGGCTAATTTGTAATAAATACCAAGTTAAAAGGAAAAAGAAATCGAATCAAAATTAAACCAAATAAAATCAGAATCTGGCTTTAAGACTTTCTCAAAGGTCACCCTCAGGCAAGGATTCACAACAGGGGAATTTTTCTACGAGGAATCTGACTTTAGTCCAACAGTATTGACCCCTCGTGATTCGAACACCCCCTGATATTAAGGCCTAAGAGAAACACCATTTTTTACAGAAATGAAACAAAACAATAAATTATAAAAGAAAACTACCATCAATTAAGCAAAACGATGCAATAACATAAGATAATCTATATAAGAATTCTCATAACCAATTATTAAAATAGGAAAGAAAGAACATACCAGTAGCAAGTAAAAAATTTTTTTTACAAAAAGTGTCCCATCTTGTTCCCCGAGTCAAATTCTGTTTCTGTTTACGCCATTCAAGGTAATGAATAATTGGAGGTAATAATTTAAATTACATTCTATACAATTTATAAGAAAAATCAGGTTTTTGTTTTTACAGAAGATTTGCAATTTAGAATTTCATTATTGATTTGTTCTTTACCTACTAATGGACAGGTCTTACAACTTTTGTTTCCACATATTCGAATTTTTTTTTATATTTTTAAGATCTTTGTAACACAACAATTGTGCTAGTAACTTTTTGTCCGTGAATGCTCCCGACACAAAACTATCCACAGTGCCCTTTGGTAGACAGCGCGACGGGCTATGCGCTATGATTATATATATGCTCTATGTCTGTAACTTTTTTAACCTTATCTAAAGGCCATGGGAAGTATGTTTTCCACCATATTAATCAATTTTTGAATGAAATCATGTAGGTTAGCATAAATTCTCACAAATTTTTCAATCAGACAGAATAATAAATGTTTCAGTTTCTGATCTCACACAAAATGATGTGTTTTGATTTGTTAGTTATTAATTAATTAAATTAATTAATATATATAATTTATCTAACAAGTTAAATGAATAATTTTTGCCAGGCCACTCCCAATCTTAAAAAAATTTCAATACACTATGAGAAGATTTACATCCTTTTCTTTCATTACATCATATTATTTGTCTTGGTTGTTTTAAAACAAAGCAAGGTATGAATTTGTAACTTCGAGAAGTGTTGCAATGGGGTCACACATTTTGTCTTTGAAAGAAAGAAAAAGGGGACGAACATTGCACGTTACCACGAATTTTGAAATCGCATCTATCTGTAATTTGAATTTGTTTGACCGATATTTGTTATTTTAAGATTTGTTATTTTAAACTTCAGTGTGAAAATCGAGATTTGCAAGCTTATGAAATATAGGATTAATAATTTCAAAATTGAATTTAGTTTAAAATTGTTAATGAAAATTAATAAATAGGTAATAGTTTATTGAAAATGAATTATTACAAATAAATGAAAACTGATCGAAACAATTTTTTTTTAATTGATTAACCTGCAATTGATTAAAAAAGATATAAGAATTAAATGAAGCAACCAACATACTTGCAAGTAGCTTGATATACAAAAAGAATGCATGAATCTAATTAAAGAGAGTGCCGTTATATTCTCAAGTTTTCAATGTTTTCTTAAAATTTAACTGAAAAATAGCAAATGTTATTGTATTTCCGAAATTTTTTTATTAAATCAAAGTTGACAGCTTTAATATTTGCAAAATTCCATTTCATATTAAAAAAATAATGAAATATAACTTGCAAATTGTTCTTAAATTACTATGACACAAATCGATATAAAAAATCTGTAAGCGTATTAACCCATTAGCTGTCACGATCTCCTTTTGAATATTTTGGAATTTTATCACTGGACTGCAAAAATTATATTTGGTGTGCCTGATAGCTTACTTTCATTCTATATATATTAGTCAATATTGTGTGTAACAGAAAGTTTGTATTCTGTGCTTCTTTTTTTTACGTAAATATAAAATTTGTCTGTAAGTGGAAACGGAGCAGAATTGCCATATTTGAAGCATCATATTTTTGGTTTGCTTTTTATATTCTAATGAAATATATACATAAATTTATAATTTAGTAGATATAGTAACGATTGATTAGTTATTCAATCTTTTGTTTTTTGGTATTGGTAATTTATATTGGTTATTGGTAATTTTATAAGTGTACCCTTCTACAGAACTGCCATATAGTTTCAATACCAAACATAATTTGAATATAATTAAACTCGTACAGAACATTCTATGTATATACATAACTTATTTGACCAAATATTAAAAAAAAATTACAGTTAATGGGTTAAAACATCTTCAGTATGATACCATATTTAAAAGTAAAGTACGTTTTTCCACGATATTTTACTTTTAAATTTTAGCCAGTTAAAAAAAATGGAAAAAAATCACACGCATCCCTAATAAAAAAATAAATTCCTCCGCTTCCTAATATTTATTCATGAAGCGCCCTTCACAAAAGTTTAAGAAGCTTTAAGATAAAGGAACTAATAAAACGAACTAGATTTTCCTACAGTCTTGTCAAGCTTTATGAAACTGCACTTCTTATCTAAAAAGTTATAAACTTTCGCTAAGCCTGCAAACATAGCAAAAAAACCTTCTATAGCAGGGATAATAATTAAATGGATGTAAAATATTGCGTGTTGACTTCTATTTAAAATTTTTCAACCATAAGCCAATAAATTAAAATATTTTCTAGTAAGGAATAAGCATATGTAACAAATATATTTTTACATTTATAAAATTTGAAGGTTTCTTTAAAACTTTATGGGCATAGAAAAAATTAGAAACAACTTTTAATAACTTTATTAAAATCGGATAGAAATCGTTTTAGTAGAAAGTTTTATCAATTGTTAAGTTTGTTTATGATTACTTAGTGTCTTCTTTTCATCAAATAATAGAAGACAAAAATATGTTTCGTAACATAACACTATATACATTTATTGATTGTTTTAACCATTTGGTTTATTCAGATTTTAATCAAAATGTTTTTTTCAACCAAAAAGGCAAATGAATGCATGAATGAGATATTTGTTGAAATTAGTGCTCCAAAATAATGGTAGAATTTCATTCTAAATTATATATATATATTTTATTTTTGACTTCTAATGTTAAGAAAGAAAAGTAAGGATTTGAAATATAATGATGTCTATGGATGAAATATTTATTTCTAAGAATAATACAGTGGGTCAAAGCTACGAAAGAGTTATCAATTAAAATTTTGATTTCTAAAACAATGGTCATGCAACGGATGAATTTTTTCACATATTAATTGAACTAACGATGTTTATATCCAACTGAATGAATACGCCGCAATTAATGTTTTCCAATATCTATCTCATAGATGTGTATCAAACAAAAGCTTTAATGGCATCCGGAAAATTCTATTTTGAAATGACAATTTAAAGAAGTAAGATTTTTAATTATTAATACATGTCCAAATATTAGAATTCATGCATATTGAAAACATAATTGAAATGTCTATGTTGTAATAATGTAAAAGCAGCAATAAGTATTTTTCTTTAAGAAATAATATCCCTCATACACAGAACGTTATTTAGAGACATTTGATAGGGGGATTTTATAACTTTTTGGCTTCTTAATTATGATTTTATTTTATAGTTTCTGTTAGTAATTTGGTGAATTCAGAATACTCGTGGAATTACCGGGCTTGAAAACTACTCATCTTTCTGCGTCCAATCGCTAAGCGACGTACAATCGTCAAAAAGTACTCATCCACGGATCTTTAAACAAAAGTTTGACCATATGGCGAATTGTATTCGATGAAATTTCACACAAAACGCCCTCTAATGGTGAAAATTGGAAAAAATGTTTAATCAATATTCTGTTTATGCAACATCATTATGACATCATTATTCCTCATTATGAGAGAAATTTTGTTATCAGACGCGGCATATTAAGAAATCTAAATATTTAAGTTATCAAGGCATATTAAGCTAATAAAAGACCTCATATTCTTTTCAATCATTTTTAGATCAAGGTAGCTAATTTAATGCTCTTTCTTTAAATTTTAACATTTTTATTCATATTTTGGATATTTAAGAAGTCAATGTGAAGCAAATATCATACATTTGGTATTAATAACAGCCACATTATGACAAATTGTTAAATTCTGAATTTTACATTAATAGCAGATAAATGTTTGTTCTGAACATTCGCAACGCCCCACATATAAAAGATTACGAATCGGCATTCATTATCAAATATACATTATAAAAGCCTTTGCCTGCATTTAGAAGAGGTGAAGTCTATAGAGGAGGGCAAAATATAATGCAACATTTTCGAGATTAATGTACATCGAGTAGTTCATGTTCTTGGAAATTTATTGCAAACGAGACGTCATCGGCTTGTAGCAGATTTTTAGGTATTCCTGAATTTTTGGATATGACAACAGAATGGAAAGTCATCTGCTGGCAAATGAGAATCTCGCAAATGAGAAGTCATCTGCTATCAACATATTTTTAGATATTCCAGCATTCTTAAGCGTCAGAGAAATGGACTGCAAATGTAATGTCACCGACTGGCAACACATTTTTAGATATTCTAACATTCTTGTACGACATAGTATAACGGAAACGCATTGCAAATATGATGTTATCGGCTGGCAACATATTTTTAGATATTCCAGAATTTTTGTACGTCATAGTATAAAAGAAAAGCATTGCTAATAAGACGTTATCGGATGACAACATATTTTTAGATATTCCAGCATTCTTAAACGTCACAGAAATGGACTGCAAATGTAATGTCGCCGACTGGCAACACATTTTTAGATATTCTAGCATTCTTGTACGACATAGTATAACGGAAACGCATTGCAAATATGATGTTATCGGCTGGCAACATATTTTTAGATATTCCAGCATTCTTGCAAGTCATAGTATAATGGAAACGCATTACAAAAAAAGATGTTATCGACTGGCAACATATTTTTTAGATAATTCAGAATCTTGGACGTGACAGTATCCATTGTAAATAAAATAATGAGTAATGAGTAAATGAGTAATAATTGAGTAATGGCATTTAGACCGAAACGTAATTCATGGAGATCCACCAGAGGCTAACAGACGAAGCTGCCAATGCTTTATCGCCCGTATTGTAAATGCATGGATTCCACCAATTACCTGAAGCAGAAACAAAATGATATCGTAGACTTATATGTAAACATATCTACTTCTAAGTCGAAATTTTCGATTCATATTATTTAAATATAGATTCTGATTTATCACAATAAGTATTTTTCAAAAAAATTATGTATTTTAGGTTAGACGTATATTCTAGGTTTATTTATCCGATTGATATTTTTAAAACTATATGTTTTTATGGAAATTAAAATTAAAAAAGTATATAATATTACGAGTTAACATAATTGATTTTCATCATTGGATTTCCTCCAATTGATGTAATCTTGCTATTAACCAATTTAAATACAAGTATTCAGATCAATCTGTAAAAATGATTCTAATATTGTTGTTGAGGGTTCTTCAAACTATTTGTTGATTCTTTAATGCACTCCTCGTAAATGCATTTAGATTCAACTCTTGGAGTATTAAGCACAAAATATTTACTTATCACACTTAACCCTTTACCCTCGAGGCCATTTCGCACGGGCGAACCAGCAATTCGAGTCGTTTTGTGGCGATTTGAATTTCTTATCTCTAACTTAAAATGATTATACGCACAATTTAGCGTATAAAACTTTTAATATTCACACACTTTATTAATCTTTAAACCTACACGAGATATTTCAAATGTATGCCGAGCTTTTAAAACGAAACAATAGTTATCGCCGCGCATCGAATTTCCGCACCAAACAAAGCTGTGAGTGAGAGTCACCTCTCGAGTTGCGGCATTAAATCATGTGATGCGTGAGAATCACCTTTCAAGGTCAAAGGGTTAAATGTTGCAGCCAGCACGCTTTGAGTCCCCATAGATATTTATAACGTTTAAGCCAGGCAAATGATTTAAGATATTATGTAATAATGATTGTTATTAGGCAATCAACAATTATTATTACAAAAATATTTCATACGAGCATAATGTAGTAATGCATTCTAACTACCGTAAGTTTTGCTATCCTTCACTCTTATAATAAAAGCACAAAATAATATAAGAATGATAAGTTTTTAAAATAATTTTACTTGATTTCTGAACCCTGCATTTTTGCAGAGCAGAAGCGCAGCGTTTGGGAGCCAGTTCTATAAATAAAAAAAATTTAAAAATTGGTCGAAATTTATAAAATTATGAGAAAGGGGATTATAGAAAAAAAATTGAATACATATTTTTTAAATACAAAATCTTGTGCAATTCCCAGATAGGGACAAACTGAGCCCATTTTAGTACTTAGAAATTAAAATAAGTTGAAAGATAAATTTGTACAAGCCAAAACAGCCGATTATAAATGTTTGCTGTACGTTTGAAATATTTACATAAAAACTTGAATTCAAATTAAAGCGACTCAGTTTGCGCACTGAGTCTTAAGTTTGCCGCAGTCGGCAGATAAAAAGAAATATGTCTAGATACTCTACATTTATCTTACACGGAATTTTTACTAGATTTGCTAGCATATAAATTTCAGTCGCTCTTTATTGTTTATGTAAACAAATATAATACAAAATATTTTTTAAAGATATTATTTCCCATATGCTTTCCCATATGTATGAAAGAATACTTGTATACTAGTCGTTTTGAGGATTAAACGAAAACTGAAGAGTACATACATTAATATCTGCGAATAAAGTGAGAAAAATAATAATAATGCAACTTATTATTTTTATTTTAAACAAACATAAATTAAACTAGGAAAAGGATGTCCCATTTAAAATATGCCTTTTCATACACATTTAATTTTGTACTATATTTCTTGCGACATCTAGCTTTTGTTTTAATTTTCCTTTATAAGTTAGCCATTTTATCTCCCAACTCTTCTTAATTTGATGTAAAATAATATAGAAGCAACTATTTTGAAGATATTAAATTTTATCTTATTTCATGTACATGAAAACATTGTTACAGTTATAAGATACAAAAAGTATTATTTCACTGCTTTTTCAAATATAAATTGAGAGCAGAAATTACTTTTGTAATACATATAGTCTTGTGAAATAAAGTAAAAAGATATAAGAGAGGGATATTAATAATGAAATTCTTTTACATAAAACGAAAGTTTTGAAAGTATTTTGAATATTTAATATATTAATATTTTCGTGTTTTTCATAATTTATAAGCCTTCCATATGAAAATGGTTTCTCATCGCTATTTTAACTGAATAAAATACATTTTTGAATCATTTCCATTTAATAAGCAGGATATTTCATTAAAATTGTATTAATTTTTTTTACTGTTCTATCATTTTGCTCTTCATCATGATTTGTTTGCATGGAAAGTATTTGAAAAAACAAATTACAAGGATAAGGAATTCTAGCGCTCTCTATTTCGTATTTAGAAATAATTTTACAATGCATTACTATTCAAACAACAATATTTCATTAAAAATATTTTTTCACATCAATATTTTTAATTTTTCCAATTATTTATTTTCATTTTATACTTAAAATTTATAATTATAAAAATAAATTAAAAAATAAATAGATTACATCAACAATTTGAAATCAAAATTGTAAAAATTATCAATAAATTTAAAATCAACACATTTAAAAATTTTAATTAAATATTTTTCTTAAAATAAGAATATAGAACACTTCCAAGTATCCTGCCTAATGTGGCGGAAGGGCAGGCTTGATAACAAAAAAGCCGGATAGACCGGAATTCTATGAACTCATTCCTTTGCCCACCGATACCAGAATACAAAGTATTTATGCCAAAACTCACTGTTATAATTCCTATTTCCTCACTTCTTATTGAGTACTGAGTCCTCTATTTATCTCAAGTCACGTAGAATAGGAACGCGACCGTGTCCCGGTGAATCATAGAAGCAGTTGCCGGTAACGTATTGAGTTAAAATAGAAGACTCTGTACTGGAAGTTTATACATGTTTATATACTGCACTGCACATTTAAAGAATTTATTAAAGAAAAAGTAAATTAACGATATAAACTGTTCAAATTTTAACAAATTCTGTAATGCTTCAATTAAATACGATAATAGAAAACAACGGAGGACAGTACGGAAGCCAGATGGTCTTGAACCGGATACTCGGGAGGATATTTTATTTTATTAATAAAGACGAATTCATTTAGAAATTAACTGTACAAGAGTATAATGTTCAGTCATTTGTGTAAAAATGTTGAAGTTATTAAAATAAAAGCAATTTCTTAATACGGACACAATATTTATATTTGCAAGATTTTTGCTCTTATTTTATATTTACATTGAATGATCATTGCTCATTTCATGGATTCGTGGATTGTATTTTTATATTGTACAGAGCTGGTTTTGGATTATGAATTTCCAACTGCAAAATCTCAGCTCTGCAACCGAGTAAAAATGCCCAATATCTTGATTTAAGAAAAAAACACTATAACAAGATATCATTTTAAAAATGTGTTGGTTATTATTTGTTTGAAAATCGTTTTGACAGTTAATATTAGAAATATTAAATATTTGAAATCAATAATTTTGAATGTCTAGTTTCTATTGGTGCATTAGGCATTATTTTCGTATTTGTATTAAGTAAATAATGGATAGAAATAGTGGTTATGTACTTCCCAGAAATAAAGAGAAAATATCCCGCATCATTAATTAAAAAACATTTCTTTATCATAACACAACTAAATTTTAAATGATGTTTCAAGAAAGTACCTCTCATCTTACCAGCGAGCAGAATCATCCATGTTCTTATTCTAGTTTATCAGAGTAAAGGAAATGCAGCCCTTGGACACCGTAAATCATTACTTCATCGCATTTGGAATGATTTCGTAGATGATTACAACGATGCACATGTTTTTTCTAGTTCATCACTGTTCTTATTCTAGTTTATCAGAGTAAAGGAAATGCAGCCCTTGGACACCGTAAGTCATTACTTCATCGCATTTGGAATTATTTCATAAATGATTACAACGATGCACATGTTTTTTGTTTCTACGGTATTTTTTTCTGTTTTAATATTTGCATATGCCATTGTTGTCAATATTTAATTTGAGTCATTCACATTATTTACTTATTTAGGAATTTTCATTTTTTTAAATTAAAAAAAAAGACTTTCATTTCAAGGAGACAAACTTTTAAGTCTGTTTCTGTTATTTCTAATCTTTAGATTCATAAAGACTTGTAACTGCTTCTGATTTTAATCTTCTTTTTTTTTCAATATACTTTATTATTCTTATGAAATATACATGCTTTGATTTTTTTTTCAACTAGCATTACCAATGCCCCATTATGAATGTAACGAATTTCAAATGTAAAATATAAGGAAAAATATTAAATTATTAAATGGTATTGACACTCAAACTTCCCTTTTCAGAAATCTGAAACACAACATTCGTCATTTTTTTTCCAAAAGGACTGATATTTGACTCTCAACTTTAAAGTTAATTATGGACATAATCTCTGAATAAATAAAACAGATTACGATTTATACTTATTTATTCAAAAAGTATTTCTTGCAAGTTAATTGCAAGAAATACTTTTCATTTTTAAAAACAAATAAATGCTTTTAAACTAGGCAAGGTTATTTGGGTTGTACTTAAGGCAGTGTGCCACACATCTGTGATCTTCATATCAAATTTTCACATCAATAAAAGCAATTTCATTTATAATGTTTTTATCAAAAATTATTAAATTGATGTATTCTTTACTACTGACTATTTAAAGGCATACTTATACCTCACTCAAATAGAAATTTGACCCAAAACATTCATCTTTCCAAATATTCAATGGTATAATCTCTTGTAGCACCTCTTTTTCCCCTTGACCAGAAAGCGCCCCATGTGACGTTTTGTATAAGACAATCAGTTGAACGGGAGACCTGCATCCTTAGGTCGACTTTTTCTCCATGCGCAATCCTTGCGCTAACGCCGAATGCTTTCGGCTGGAAACTGTGGAATCCTTCCACCATACTGTCTTCTTTAACTTACTTGTCTATGAGTGTGTAGTAGATAAGTGTCTCCGAATTTTATAGTGTAGCTGTGTTTGTAGAAATTAAAATATTGTATTTAAAACCGGGCAGTTCTTTAGAAAACCACAACACACCCACTATAAAATGTATCGCCCCACGTTGGGCGCCAATTTATAGGTATTAGTCAAGTAATAATTTAAGAAATTTTAATTAACCTTTTCTATAAAAAATACATTCTTTAAGTAAGCATGGGTTCCTCACATGCAAGCAAGGGAATCGCACACAGACTGAAGAAAAACTCCAGTAATACTCTGTTTCCGGTGTCAGGGGTTGCCAGAATGTTCGCTCAAGGCAGAAATTTGTCATCCCAACTGGTGACGCATTGCAGTTCTGGTGCTACACTCTCTCTTATTCTATAACATTGATCAGTATTGATTACATGTGTTTATTTAAAGCGAATAATTCCTAGAACTGAAGTCTGACATTAACACTTTAAAGAGCACTCCCACAACACATGTGTGTAATGTTATTTTGACATTCTTCTATACAATGTATAAAGTATTGTAATCGTCAAAAAAATTCGAACTGGAGATTTTAACGAATCTCCATGTTTCAAACCTTTCTGAAAAAACAATTGAAAAATAACTGACTGTCTGTGTCAAAGGTAACTTAAAAATGCTTTAAGCCAAGTGGATCAAATTTGGTATACAATTTTTATACCAAAAATTGTAGATTTCTGTCCAATTTTGAGCAACATCTTTTCAGAGGAAATCCGTCCGGTTTTTCCAATATAAGTTAACATGAAGGTTAGAAAAGGAAGAGAGGTAGTTGATAGCATTCGGTACACAAATTTGACATCTATATTGTAGACACGTATCACATTTTGAGTCATATCCAACAAGGGGTTTAGCGTCTGTCGGTCTGTACGTTTTGAAGCCTACAAACGTGATGCTCAAGAACGTAATGACTTAAATATATCAAATTTTGAATTTGATTTTGTGACTGCGATTGCATTCCTGTGCCAAGTTTTTGTTTCAATCAGTTTGGAAAAACACGTTTAAAACACTAATTCTATTTTATTTAAGATTATGCCAAAGAGTCTTGAAAAAATCCTTCCAGCTGATTTGTTTTATGCGCATGCTCGCACATGTTGAATTATTTCCTGAATTTGCATACAGTTTTTAAGTTAGATCTTCAAAATATTACCAACACCTGGTGTCGTTTGATTGTGTAGACGAAAATCCATTGAATATATTTTCAGATTCACATATAGGTTAAACTGAATAAAACGGTCCAACATTTTTTCTTCTCGTAGTGATACTTTTGGATCACTTTTTTGCCGAAATGACCACCAAATGAATATCCATGCCGAAATTCAGTCTTGGATAATGGTGAATTCGGACAGGATTATTCACACGAATGTGTGCGATTCCGTTACAGAAGATATCTGAGCCTTACCGACAGAAAGAAAGCGGGTATAATTTGCTTCGAGATATTGGTGAATCTCAGTCTTCAGACAAATAAGAAATTTAGAGATGGAATCAAATTTTTCTTAATTTTATATTTATTCAATTTTTTTTGTATCGGAAAGATTCTTGTCTATACAGAAACTTCACATGCAAATAAAGCAGAAAAAGAATTTCAGTATAATAAATTTTGTAAATATCCATCCAAGCGAGCTAGAATTTAGTTTCAGTTGCTTTTCTGATTTCCTGCATTGGAGAAATCGTGATTAATTTTCTTTTTGAAGTGGGTGTAGGATGTATAGGTATTTTGATTTAAATGCAATAATTATGTCTGAAATAAATTTTTATTTTTTATTTCTTATTGAATAATTAATTTTTCGAAGTTTAATATCTCATTGAGGTGCGTTTTAATGGATGGTTGAAATTAAATGTATGCATAATATTAAGAGCCATTTAAAGAATGTTTATTTTGGTTTCCTTTATGTAGTACATGCATAAGAAACATTGATAGATAAAATTTTTTTAATTAAATGTCTGTATTTCATTTCCAATAAATATAATAGTAATAATAATAATAAACGTCAGAAATTATTATTAATATTTTATTTCCCGAAAATATTCCAAAATAAATTAATTTAGCAAAAATAAGTTAATTTTTACATTTTAACTGCTGAATTTTCAATATGGATTAAATATTCATTACATATGAGACCTAATAAAAACTGCTTCAAATATATACTATTTTCAGTAGCATGTGATCAGATATCTAATAAAGAAAGAAAAGATTCCATGATTACGGTATTTTAATGTAAAAATTCAAAAATATTTTTTGATATACATGAATACAAAATTATTTGATAATTCTGTATATCTTCTTACCATATTTAAGTTATTTATATTTTATATACCTTATAATATCACATATATCTTATTAATATATTATTTTATCCAGTCTGATTTAGACACACTGTTACAATGTTATTTAAAAAAAATTCTAACATATCTAAAAAAATTTCTAGGAATATCAATAACTAAAAATTCTTTTTTCCAATCTTCCATACGAGCAATAATCCAATACTAAAACCTTTCGGACAAAAGGCTTTTTCTTGTACTTCTTGTGTATTCAAGGGAATTTCTCTGCATGTTTAAAAAAGCATTGTTATTTTGATAACAGAGAAATAAATTGATATGACAATGGTATAGGCACACAAATTTCACCATGCAAAGGAAATTATGTATATGCATAAATTTGTTTCTTTTACTATTGGATAGAAAATTGCAATAATTAAAATAAAATGAAAAGAAAATAAACATTATGCAATTATTTTTCAAATCAGCTAATGCGATTTTATTTGTTAGATTAACATCTCTTTCTTATAATACTGTTATCGATTTCTAATTAGTTTCGGATTTGTGACTTAATCCTTAAAATGAACCTGATCTAATTAATATGATTGATCCTTAAAATGAACCTGAGACAATTCAGTGTTCATTCTAATATTCATAACACTCCAGCATTAGAATGCTATGTGAACTGTAACACATAACTCAATATACTGAGGCGGGACGACTTATTGCTAAATAAATTTACGTAACCCAATTAAGTATGTTTTAAAAGAATAATATTTTCTTTTTTTTTATCTAAATGAATAGTAAGTTATATCTAACAATATATTTTTATATTTATTTGCTTGTATCCGTGGGTGATTACCAAATTATTACAAATTTTTTTTCAAAGAATTTCAAAGTTTCCAATTATTTTTGAATGTGGATTTCGAATTTTTTTTAAAGATAAACTATTTTTAAATATGGTTAAATTAATGGATGTTGTAAACTCTTAGGCAATTTCTATCATAGTTATGTGACGAGTTATTATTTTTTTAAAATTAAAATTGAGTTAATTGTAGGAAATGATTACAAACAAGGCCATCAAACAAGTTAACCCTTTGCACTCGGAAAAGTAATTCGATGCACAATTGTTCATCTAATACAAAGACTTGTTTATTGCTCCTACAAATAAATATAATTGTTTTAAGGCGAATTCTTCCTTTTAATTAATTTGCATCTTCTTACTACTCTGCAGGTATTTTTAACAATCAAAATTAAATAAATAAATAAATAAAAAGTCAAAATGATTTTCCGTCTTGAATGGTGAGTAGAGTGCAAAAGGTTAAATGATTTCGATCATTTAAGTTGCAATTCAAACTTGTTTTAGAATAAAATTTCATTATCTGATGAATGAGTGCCCAGAATGTCCAATCTGTATCCAAATATTCCTACGCTATTGTTGTTGTTGTTTCTTATGGCGCCATGGACAAGCCCGCTGTTACGAAGACAGCGATTTTAAGCCTGTGGGGGAGCGTCTCTTGTTTTTTTAGTAGCGCCAACTAGGGCCAAGAGTACGACTTAGCTACTCACTCATCACTCATTCGCTTGCACAACCCCTTTTTACAGGAGGGCATATTCACACATCTCACATATAGAACAACGAAAGAACATCCATGTCCAAACCTGGACTCGTACCCAGGACGCCCAGATCGCGAGGAAGACGCGTTACCACTAAGCCAGGACGCCGGCGCTATTCCTACGCTTAACACGTTGACTACCACGTGACTCACAAGTGGTTCACACCTATCTAATTATATCGAAACCTGTATCCAATTAAATGACCCCCTTCTTTACTGTAGTTAAGAAATGGTTAAAAAGGGGTCATCATTTACATAGATGGTCCGATTATTAGGGGAATGTTGTGGCAGGAAACGCATTAATAAGGATATTTGACGATATTTCTGAGCTAATGAGGAACTCAAAAATTATTCTGTTGCATTAATACCTTATCTACAAATGAAGTAATGGAACTATGTTAGCAATGAAGCTGTGTTAGAGAGGAGAAATTAGAAATATCTTGATTGGCGTTGGCTACGACAACCCTCTTCCAAGATCTACAAACCATAATGACAAGATACATTTTATTTTGAAGATGATTTCGAGGGCATCAAGTCACAATTATGGTAGAATAATGCAGAATAAACCTTCTGCCATCAGTTCGAAAATACTAACAAGCCAGAATTTTATCAGTAATTGTAGAATTGTTTATCAAATGCCGAAAATAGGTTATCACATTACATGAATTTCTTGTTCGCATAATTAAACACAGTATAATATAAAATTGATGCTTTCTATCATACATTTTAAAGATACATTAAATACGAATTAAATACTTTATATTAACATCTGTATACTCTTATAATAAAGCTCAATGTGTGTGTGTGTGTTACAGGACAGACCGTTCTACCTACAGCTAACAAATTTGGCATGTGTATACTTTGGAGGCCGGGAATGTGCACCTCGAAGAGATTTTTTTTTAAATTTTGGATAAAAACTTTGATTAATTAAAAATTAAGTGATATTTCAGCGTTTATTTTTAAGATAACTTCCAAAAATATATTGGAATACACATGATTTCTTCATCAATTTAAAGATTAAAAAAAATTAGCTTTCTAATGATGCCAGTATGTTAACATATAACTTAAGTTTCAATTTTTAACGAATTTTTATAGAAATATTTTAATTATATTTTTAAAAATAATTCCGCATAAAATAAAAACAAAATTTAATCTGCACGAGTACGTCAATGTGAAAAAATTTGCTTTTATCAACGTGTTGCCATCACATTTACAGAAGTTAATATTAAAAAATTAATCAACTATTATTGCAAATTAAATATGTGAAAGTGTAATTTTTGGCACGTGTGTGTACGAAGTGAAAAAAAAATTGAATTATGATATTGTCTAAAAAGTAAGTAGAGGAACAGTTTCCTATAAAATTTTAACAACATCTATTTTATTATGCCATGTTTACCCTCGGCCAGTTATAAGACAGCCAGTAGGCAGCGCATGCGTAGAAAGGCTGAAAAATGCTGTTCGGTCCGTGGCAAGTACTTGTCCCGATGGGACAACAATATATCGCTGTATTGTATTTTTTTTCTTACAGCGCATGCGTTTATAGAATTTGGCGTGTTTTGGCTTGAAAAGATTGATTATTTATCATAGAGTAATTCTGGCCTATTTTGCTCTTTCCTCGTTCTGGTGCGAGGTTGTGTTATTTTTTTTTATTTTTTTCATTTTATTTGCCATCTTTTTCTTATAGTTTACAAAACTTCATGTATATTGAACTTTGTTTTTATATAAACCATGTTTATTTGTGTAAATATCCATAATTTTAATACCATAGTTGTGAAAGATAAATATTCAGGGACTCCAAAACGGCAATTTATAGCCAAGAATGGAATGCCCTACCCTGTCTTATGAAATTGTTGCAAACATAAATCAGTGCCTTTCTACTCATGCGCTGCTTCCTGGGTGTCTTATAAATGGCCGAGTGTAAACCCGACATTAATTCAGTAAAACAGTTTAATTTAAAGCAAACATGGTTATATATATATATATAGGATAACCACTCTGATCAGCGCCCACCAGCTAATTTGAGCCTACAAAGGTTTGAGGTTAAGAAAACGGTCTAAATAAACTAAATAATTATAATTTATGAAATTTGAATCAACAAATGCTAAGATAAGTTACGAATTTTAAATTCTTACATAAGTCCTCTGCCCTTTGAATCATATTTAACAAAATATTCTTGGGGCACCAATATTTTAAATAAAATTTGTTGAACTCCAATCACCTAAATCAATCACCAAAACTGAGTAATTTAAGAAATTTGAATATCACGTTTCTATACAAAGTGACTACTTTAGACCACTTCATTGAACGTCTCAAAGAAGATAAGCTAATATTTTATGAGGGTTTCTCGACAATGATTGGCCTATGATTATGAAAATGTTGATTGGTCTAAAATTGATATATAAAAACATATAAATCTGTCCGATTTCAACGCAGAAGATAAAAACGTTTATTTATTATTTAAAAGTTGAAGTGCCAAGAGTATTTTGCAGAATATGAATCCTTAGGATAAAAGGACTGCGTAAAATTTAAACTTCATCCTTTCAATTTTTGTAATTTTTTTCATCAGTACATTTATTGGCTGAAATAAAATATTTTTATATACATCATTTAAATATTTAGAAAGGAAAATTAAAAACTAAATTTTACGATGAATCATAGAAATTTTTGTTGAATAATTCTTTAAGATATTATATAAACTATGAAAATCATTCTACAGTGCGCATACAACTTCAAAACCGAAGATTCAGTTTCAAATTTAAAAAAAAGACGTAGCTGCTTTCGGTAAAAAATGTTTTTATATCAATTGCAGTTTAACATTTCCACTCTAATTTAAAGTTGAAATTTTTTGGGCGCTGACAAAAAATTATAGATAGAGATAAGTAGTACAAAGAACAGAACTGTTTAAGGCCTACATAATAGTATGACTGAATTATATAACTATCAAAATCTGAAACTTAAAAATATTTTGCAGAGAAAGCTATTCAGAGACCAAGTTATATAAAATGATTAATTTTAGCAATCATTAATACTGCCGAACCAGCTGGTTGCCAAAGGCGGCTAGTAATTATAATAAAGCTCAATGTGTGTCTGCGTTGGCACTGTACAGGCCAGACCGTTTAACTTAGATCCACCAAATTTGGCATATATATACTTTGGAGGTCGGAAATGTGCACCTCGGAGCGATTTTTTTTTGAATTTTTAATTAGAATTTTAATTAATTAAAAAGTAAGTGACATTTCAGGTTTTTCAGCGTTAACTTCAAAAATATTATCGCACAAAAATTATTTCTATATCAAGTTATAGTTCAAAAAATAATCTTTTAAACAGAGCTCATGTTTTAACCTATAAGTTAAATTTTCATTTTTAATTAATTTTTAATATTTTAACCATACAATTTGTTTCGCACAAAATAAAAATAAAATTTAATCTGCATGAGCACGTTTCGGTAAAATATTAGCTTCTATCAACGTGTTGCCACTACATTGATAAAAGCTCAAATTAGAAAATAAACTGTTACTGGAAATTAAATCTAGAAAAGTGTAATTTTTGGCAGAATGTAATAAATAAGAAATGTAATGTTTTTTTAATGCAACGCATAGTTTTACAATATCTACTATTAATTCAATAAATCAGCTTTATTTAAGGCAATCATGGTTTAATATAAATAGCCTTTCAATTCAAGGCTCAAAGGCTAATTTTATTAACGTTTTATAATAGATATACATGTATTAAAATGGCCTAAATGAAGTAAATAATTATATTGAATGTAACTTGAGTGGATATATACTCTGATGAGCTATGATCTTTAATTTTTTACATAGCGCCTCTGCTCCCTGTGAAACATTCTTGAGACAGTAATATTTTAAACATAAAGAGTCACATTCTAATGAACTAAATCAATCACTAAAACTGACTGATTTACGAAATTTTTTATATATTCCATAAAAACAGGAGATTTTCGGAGACTTCATTGAACCTTTCAAAGATGATCCGCCAATCAGCGCTCAGGGTTTCTCGAAACTGATTGGCCAAAGTTTGGAAAATATTGATTGTTCTAAAAAAATAATAATAATCAAAATTTTACAAATTAGTGGGATTTGATAGCAGAAGATAGAAACGTCCATTCATTTATTTAAAAGTTGAAGTGTTATTTCTCAGAATATGACTCTTATAAGATCAAAGAATTATATAAAATTTTAACTTCATAATTTTTTGAAGCATATTTATAGACCGAAAAAAAATAAAATATTATTAACGTCATTTAGATCCTTTTGAAAGCAAAACTAAAAACTGAATTGTAGGAGGAATCAGATAAATTTTTATTGAATAATTCTTTCAGATATTCTATAAATTATGAAAATTAGTCTGTATTGTACAAAAGATCTCAGCCGAATAACTCTGTTTCCAGTTCTCATATTAAAAAAAAGGCATACTTTGAATTAAAAATATTTTTATGTTGTTGTTTCTAATGGTACTTGTCATAGACAAGCCCACTGACTTTTAGAAGTCGGTGATATTTTTATATTAATTGCAGTTTAATCATTTTCACTTTAATTTAAAGTTGAAATTTTAAGGGAACTGACATAAAATTAGAAAGATATACGTAGTACAATTAACAGAAATACATTAATACCTGCATAATAGTATAAGTGAATTATATGACTATAAAAATTTGAAGCTTAAAAATATTTTGCTGAAAAACTTATTCCAATTATTTACCAATACATATATTGTCCTTTCATTTGCATAATGAAGTCGAATTACCAATTTACATAAAATATTAAATTTAAAATTTTAGCTAGCATTTACACTTGCTAACCCGCTGGTCGCCAAAGGCGGCTAGTATGAAATAAAAAGAAGAGGCATTTGATTAATATAAAGTGATCCCAATAATATTTTCTATCACCTGAATTGTAAAATGTAACATAGGTAACTAACTACATTAAAAAATCATTTTTTTTTTCGAAATCCTGCATTTTTTTAAAGTTTAATATTCTTAATGTTTAAACAGGTTTCTTTATGAAAAGGTTAGAATTTTATTCTTTTTGAAAGCTATTTATAATTGCTTTACATACGTTTTAATTATATAGACATAATTTAGATGCTATTTTCCCAAATTCTAATCTCTGATAAAAGTTACTTACGAAAAACTTCATAAATTGCATACTTTTTGTTCAAAAATCATATAGGAATTTTTCAGTATGTTTTGGAAGTAGAGGTAAACTAATTTATTCACTTAGAAATATTTTATAATTGTTTTAGTGATTCATAATGTGAAAAAGAAAATTCCAAACTATCTGTCACTCGAACTCCAATATTCAAAGACTGGATAGGAATACGGCTTATTTTTTTTTAGTTCAAGAACTAGAATTTTTAAGTTATCTAAAGATTTTAAGCAAATCACATGATAAACCTCTGAAATTTCTAGATTTCTGCTTTAAACCTCTTTTTAAGCAAAAAAAGCACTTTTTTTCCAATTTTTTAAAAACTTTTTCCACATAACGCATAGTTTGGTTTCATAGATTTTTTTCAGTCTGTTTTATGAAAATGTTAAAAAATATAACTATTTCTGAACTTTCAAAAAATTCATTCCAAATGTAGTCACATACTTGAAGCTTATGTCTGAACAATGCGAGTGAAGATTTTTGACACAAAAATTGGTTTCATAATTTAACACGTCATTCAGTTTTTTTGGTGCAATTCTTCATTAATTTTAGTTATATCTTGGCATTAATACAAAAATATACTTTTATTTACTAATTTATTTATTCATTTTTTGACAAAAAAATAGAGAGTTAAAACTCATAATATATGTGTGCATAAACGACAAAGTGTACGAAATTTTTTTATAGAAAAAAACAAACACACTTTCGTAAAAAGTATTTTTTCATTCTTCCATAATTAGGAGTTCAAATTTAAGTGATTTTTCTAATTTTCACGTACAAATTTTTTTATATACAACTTTTACCTTTTCTAACTCATTATCAATTATTTTTTTAAAAAGAGGTATATCATATTATTCAATTAAAATTTCATCATTTATAATCAAGTTAGTAATTAAAATATACAGAAATGTGAGATGAAATTGAAATTAATCATTCTTTTATTAGTTCAAATTGGAAAGCCTTGCATGCATCCATTATTCTATTACAGAATAAATCTTAATTGCATATATTTCTATTCTTTTAAATATTTTGAACAGAAAATTGATCCACTTCTTAATCAGGGTAATTTAATTTGCATTAACTCTAATGAGATAAATGTCAAATTGTTTGCCAGCTTTTTTCTAATTAGAATATAAAAAAGTTACAATTTTGTGACAATAAATTTAATTGACATTAATTTTTTTTAATTGTTTACGAAGCCAGAATATTTAAAGTTTTTATTAGATTGAAAGGAATCTCGATGATATATTTAGTTTTGATGCATAAAATAAATTTATTAATAATTAAATGTATTTTGTTTTGAATTTAAGTAGATATGGATTTTGATATAGAAAAAGTATTTTTTTCAGCATATCTAAACTGAAAACCATGTTCACAATCACAAGTGCCGACTTAATAGGCTTTAAAAGCCGGGCACTTTTGTTGAGATTCCGGTTTTATTTATTGAAATAGGCTGTCAATACATCGATTTCTAAGATATATCTCTAAATGAATTTATAAATTTCTACTCGCTAACCATCAAAACAATTATTTTTTAAAAAGTTTAATGAAAGGATTAAATTAGCATGTATGTTTTCTCTGATTTAATATGATTGGAACTCAAAATTGAATTATTATTTTTCATTTGCTTGGTGGCAGTAACAAACCTAAGAGTTTTTTATTGAAAGATCTGATTATTCTACTAGTTTAACTTGTTAGTTTTACTTATCATTAACTTACCTT
>JAPMOR010063148.1:31121-43943 GCA_026543865.1 Argiope aurantia | reverse complement strand
AAATTCCATTTACTCATTTCCAAAAATTCCATTTACTCATTGATAATGTCAAACCCGTCTTAGGTTAGTGTCATAAAAAGATTTAGATAATTTGAATGAAACTTAGTTTTGTTCAAATTCCATTTACTCATTTCCAAAAATTCCATTTACTCATTGAAATTCCATTTACTCATTTCCAAAAATTCCATTTATTCATTGATAATGTCAAACCCATCCTAGGCTAGAGTCATAAAAATATTTAGATAATTTGAGTGAAACTTAGTTTTGTTCTAAAACAAAACATTCTTTTTATCAGTATTAGTGATAATACTACTTCATTTGTAAAAAAAAGAAAATGAATCCTCACGATAGATTTGGTCAAGTTCTTTCTGTCGTAGAAAAAGTAATAAAGATTCGAAAAAAAATTAAATTTCGACATGTAAGAGATAAACAATCGGGTTGTACTTGCGCATTTAGAAAGCCAGAAAAATTCAGATTTGTTTATATATTCTGTAAATTTCACTGTTTAGAGAAGTTCAGTATAATCCCGCAGAGAGTATCTTAACGAAAAGTTGCACATGCATGAATACAAAGGTCTTGAAATCGAATATCTTTCATTTTTAACCTCTTCGGATTTATTTTTTTAAAGATGTCTCATTATTCTGCCAAATCAATTTATTTTCACGATAGCTCAGATAAAATTCGAATTTTCTATAAAATTGCACCTTATTTTTCATTTAAACATCAACAATTTTAAAAATTGTATTCATAGTAGATTATTATTAATGTGTTACACACAAATATAGGTTACAAAATTAAGGTATATAGAAACCAGCAAGAATGAGATAAATCGATTCTTTTCCCTTTCAGAGTGAAAAATATTCGATTTATCAAAAGAAAAATATTAATACATAAGAAATGCGCATTAATGTCGTACATTTTCCATGTATTTGCAAAGCATTAAAAGGAACATGTGCTCGTTGAGTCAAAATACCAATTAATTTATAATGCTTGTTTATAAAGATATTTATGATATTTCATGCGCTTATTGAACTGCGCCATTTTACAAGAATCGCTGATCAGGGTTTTAAAATGTGTTTGTGTCCAGTGTTGAATGTCCTTGATTGTTCATTTGTATACCATCAAGAAATTATTTGTATAAAACAAGTTCATTCGTGTCCAGTGTTGAATGTCCTTGATTGTTCATTTGTATACCATGAAGAAATTATTTGTATAAAGCAAGTTCATTTGTGTCCAGTGTTGAATGTCCTTGATTGTTCATTTGTATACCATCAAGAAATTATTTGTATAAAACAAGTTCATTTGTGTCCAGTGTTGAATGTCCTTGATTGTTCATTTGTATACCAACAAGAAATTATTTGTATAAAACAAGTCAAGTTATGATTCCTTTCCAATCGAATATTTTGATTCCATTTTGCTTTTAATTTGAAACATTTATGCATTTCCTTCATCCAAAAAATAAACATTTTCACCAAACGCGATAAAGTAGAAATTCAAATATGAATTTTTACACTCCAGGGAGGAAAGTACCGAATTTTATTACCTTTCAGTACTTTTTCCCGCCTTATTTGGAAGTGAAGTTTTTTAGAAATAAAACTCATCCCAATTTATTTTTTAAAAAGTCTTGCAGTAGTATCTTCTTTAGCAAGAGGAATCCTTCACTAAATTCCTCATTCGTAATGAGATTGACTGTGAAATATAAATATCGGTACCTAGCGAATTTTGACAACGTCCATATCTTCTACGAAAGAAGGGAATCTCCAGTAACAGACCCGCGCATACTCGTATCAATAATTTATGGATTTCCAGTATCCTGTCAGAACTCCTCATGACCCGAGGCTGATTAAGGCCATGGATTTCCATTTGGTGCGGCAATAGGACAGAAGTGATGTAAGTCCAGTAACGAGGAAAAGGAAGGTTGAATATGATGAAGTGTTTTATTTAGTTTGACTTATGAGATGGGAGTACCTCAAGAACAGCTGGCGTTGCACAGATGTCTATGGTCAACACTGACCGAAATTCTGTCATCAGATTTTTCCAATATTTGTCTTATGTTTATGCGACGGGTTTAGTGGCGTAGGTTAAATTTCTTTTATTCTAAGGCGTGTTTTATTAGGTAATTCTTTATAGGGCATAATTCCGGGCATTGACAAATAAAATATTTTATTGTTATTAATTATTTGCCATTTAATTTATGAAATAAGGGATGGTAAATATAATTACCAGAGACCCTTCTGGGAAAACTGAAAGTGGTAAGCATACTTACCACTGAGAGTTAAGGGGGAAATATAATCAAACGTTCATTGTTTAGTATAATTATCTCTCAATTTTAGGTAATTTAAAACAAATTTATAGATTTTTTTAGCTAGAAATCATGGAATAAATTCACTAATTAATTACATTAAAAGGGGACGCTCATTTGCCTTAATTAGGTTGGCTGGGCTGTTGCAACATTGCATAAATATAAAAGTGTTGCAATCTGATGCAATTTTATTAATAACATCTTTTATTAATAACACATAATCTACATTTTTCTTTAAGATAAACTGCATAAATAATGTAAACTGCAGTATTCAAATAATCATTACATCAAAGATAAAGTCAAAATATGCATAAAATCCTTAAAAAGAAGATTTCGAATTATAAGAAATTCCAAACGCATCAATAGCTTTTATTCATTTTTAAAAATGGAGGTTGAATTTAAATTAAATAAATTCAGTAATAAATGATAATAAATATTAGAATATCTTTAACATAAGGATCACAACACAGTGTCGTTTCATGTCTGAAAATTTATTCAGGAGTTAAAATTTAATGACAAACCCTGGATCTTAATGTCGTTACGAAACCCCGTGCATTGTGAACGGGCGCTGGTAAGCATATTTACCACTTTCGAATTTAAATGATATTTAATCATAGACTTAATGCATTTTAGAGAGATTAAGGTAGCTCAGCCGAATTTTAAGCATCTGATTACCAAATTTATAATTTTAAAATACTTTTCCGAGTCCTCATAAAGTATCTTTTGCAGGTGGTAAGAATATATATACCAGAGAACTATAAAGTATTAAGAGAATATTAACCCTTTGCAATCGGATGGTGCGTCTCACTTAGCATTCAAGACGGTACATCATTTTGACGTTTTATTTGTTTATTTTTTAATTTTGATTTTTAAAAATGCCTACAGAATGGTAAGAAGATGCAGATTTATTTTTCAGAGAAATTCAATATAAAACACTTATAGTATATATGCGGTGTCAGCTGTCTCACTTCTCGCCACTAAGCAGCTCCTCTGGTGGAGGAAACAGGAGTGACGTGCAGTTGACGTCTAAACGAGGCAATTACGAAGTTCTTAAAAAGGCGAAGACGAAGCAATACGACTTATTGTTCAAAGACGAACTTGATTATCCATTCCATCCTGTAAATTAGTTCATCATTGCAATTTGTTCATCATTAACTTAATTTCATTGCTCATGTATTAAATTCTAAAATACCAACTCGAACTTAGTATTGCTTACCACCACAATTTTCAGAAGTGGGATGAAAAGAAATTAGATTTAGAAATTAAAATTCCTGTGGATACGCCATAATTTCTAATCTTCAACCAATTTTTAGAAAAACTATGTAACATTTATTTAATTATAAGATAAATACCTTAAACTACATTCAAGAAATAAGCATTTCATAGGTTAATTGTAAAACAGAAAAGATAAAGATACTGCACAGATTTCTTTTCAACTCTGTTGGAGATTGTTCAAAATCAAAAGAGGATGCGAGAGTTTATTGGTTTTGATTTTGCAAACCAATAGTAACGAATTTGAAAAGAAGTTACAAATCGTGAAAGATTCATTTCCTCTGAATGAAATCATTCGATATGTAACACATTTCATATTTCATTTGACAGATTGAAGCCGGAAGTATCCAAAAGAATTATTTCCTTTCTTTGCGACCTTGAATCGTTAGCGGAGAACTCTCGCAAAGACTTGGTGTCTGATGACTCAGACATCGATGGACAGTCTGCAGCTAATAACGGCGAAGAAAAAAATTGCAAAAGTGATTGTGAAAAAATAAAAATGATTCCTTCATGCATTGTGATGTAAATAAGTTTTACGATATGAAATTTGATAATGATTATAGAAGCAATAGAAGCTCTGTCACTCAAAATATTGGTATAAATTATTCAGATAACGAAGGAAGCATTTCTAAATTCAATGCAGAACCGCATGAAAATATAGCTAATTGGATAAATCACTTTGAAAATATTTCCCAATTGTTTAGTTTGTCAGATCCACAAAAATTTATTTTCGCTAAAAGGTCTCCCGGTGGGACAGCTGCACTTTTTGTAAAAACGGAAACAGAAATTAATTCATGGCAAAATTTGAATTGATGAATTTTCTTTTGAGATAAAAGTTCATGCAAGTTAGTTGTATTTGAGTAAAAGAAAAATGAGGGATTCTGAATCCGCTCCAGAATACTTTTTAAAAATGAAAGAGCTATGCAGCTACGGGAAAACTGAAGAGGCCGCTTTAATGTATTATGTGATTAAAGGTATAAATGATAGGCAAGAAAACAAACAATTTTGTACGACTGTAAGAATTTATCTGAATTTAAAGAAAAACTTAAAATTTTGAAAGTAATAAAGAGTGATTATGAAAAAAGTAAAGGTGTTTTCGGCAAAACCAAAACAAGATATGATTTTAATTCTAGATTTAATACTTTTGATAAATTAAAACCAAACCAAGAGCATGATGATAGACTTAACCCTAAAAACGGAAGCGTAAATAAAATAAAATTTAGTGGTGGAGTTGAAAGAATAAAATGTAATAATTTTGAAAGTCGCAAGAATAAAATTTGTTTTAATTGAGGAGCCCCAAATCATATCTCACGATTTTGTTCACATAAGGACAAGGGATTTAAATGCTTTATATCCGGAGCTTTCGGCCATAAATCGTCAGAATGTGTTAAAGTAAATCCTAAACCAGAAGTAGCTACCTTGGAAGCTAATTTCAAACCAAAGCTTGGTAATAAAATAATGATTGAAAATGTAATCTTTAATTCACTTATCGATACTGGAAACCAAGTGACATTGCTTCTTAAATCAGAGTTTGATATATTAAATGCATGTGAATTGTACCCATTGAATCTCTCTTTAAGTGGAATTGATAAGTGCAAAGTAAACCCATTAGGTTATTTGAATGGGAATATTCAAATTGATGATTTTAAGTGTAATACATTGTAGAAAATAATATGTCTTATGATGTGATTATTTGTGTGAATGCATTGAGACAAGTTGAAACGGTAATTAAGGAAAATTGAATCATAAAGAAAAACTTCAGTGTGTAGAGGAAATTAACACATTATCCATCCAACCAATTGATGTAACCCTTGACGAAGTTGAACTAAACATTGAACCTGCCGTTCAAAATATTTTTAAAGATAGGGATACGACAATCAATTTTAAATTACGTACCACATAAAGATAAAACAACAGGTGTTAAATTAAGCATTTTGGTAAAAAATAATGAACCTATATGTCATCAGCCTTGTAGATTACCGTTTTAAGAGAAAGAAATTGTCCAAACTCAAGTAGCTGAATGGTTTTGGAACAAGGGATCGTAGAACCATGTTCTTCATAATACAGTAACCCGGTGATAATCAACAGAAAGAAAAATGGAACCCTCTTGAGTTTGCATCGATTATAGGAGATTAAATAAAGTCGTTATCAAGGATAGATTTCCTCTTCCATTAATAGAGGATATTTTAGTCAGGTTACAAGGATCACGGGTCTTTAGTACTATCGATCTTAAGAATGCATTCTTCCATGTAAACAAAGTAAACGATGTAAACAAAGATAGTAGAAAATATACCTCATTCCTCACCCATGAAGGCCAATGTTTATTTCTTAAAGTCCCTTTTGGATTATATAATTCTCCAGCCTTGTTTCAAAGGTACATTAACACTATTTTTCGACCTTTGATTAATCATGCTATTGTTCACCCCGTACATGGACGGTATCATAATTTTATCTTCCTCATTTGAAGAAGGAGTCAAACGTGTTCTAAGCATTGCTAGCGAATATGGATTAGAAATCATCTTTAACAAATCTCATTGTTTTTGAAGGGGCACATTGAATTCTTGGGTCATGTCAATGAAGATGGTAAAATCTTCCCATCTACTTAAGAAACTAAAGCTGCCCTTAATTTTTCGGAATCAATTAATCTGAAACAAGTTCAAAGTGTTTTAGGTCTGTCTGGATATTTTAGAAAATTTATCTCAAAATACTCCACTTTTACTAATTAGACCATTATCTCTTAAAAAAAGAACGAAAATTTAAATTTGGTGAAGAGAAGAAAAACTCATTTAATCAGTTAAAATTACTGTTAGCTGAAAAGTCTGTCTTAAGAAACTATAATGCAAATTACTAAACTGAATTGCATACAGACACCAGCTTAGACGGATATGGAGCTATTTTAATGCAGATATCCCCTAATGATAAAAACTTTCATCCAATCTATTACATGAGCAAGAAGACAACAGATGCCGAAAAGAAGTATTCTATGAACTTTAAGGTCTTGCTATTATTGAGGTAATAGAGAATTTCGTGTTTACCTATTGTGAGTTCCATTCAAAATAGTAACAGACTACTCCGCGCTCGAAAAAACTGTGCAAAAAAGATTTGTTAACTCTTGTTGCACATTGGACTTTATTGCTGGAAGAATTCAATTACGTTATTGAGCATCGTTCCGGTCACGAATGGCTCCTGTTGATACCCTAAGTAGACCTCCCCTAAACGTATTTTGTATTTTATTTGATAACATTTTACCAAGGTTAAAATAAGCCCAAGGTAATGACAATTAAATAAAAGTAATAAAATAATTATTAAAAAATTCTGCTTAGGAAGACTATTGCGACCAAAATGGAATTTTGTGTAAATTTGCTGAGGGTAAAGAATTAGTAGTTGTACCTGACAGTATACAAACCGAAATTATAAGAAATGTACATGAAAAAGGACATATTGGAGTTAAGTATACCGAGAAACGCCTTCAAGACTATTATTACAAGTAGAGAATATATCCAATTGTGTCCATTCTATCCCGATAAACCAAAAAAGTGGAAAGTAGGAGTCTTCTGCACCTTTTACATAAAGAAGACACACCGTTACACACCTATCATATTGATCATCTTGGGCCTTTGGAAAGTACGCATAAAAATTATAAACATGTTTTGGCTAACGACGTATTTACTATGTTTGTATGGATTTATCCTACAAAAGGTACAACATAAGCTGAGGTAATAGCAAAGTTAACTCAAAAAGTTGTGTTTGGAAGCCCTTCCCAAATAATCTCCGATAGAGGTATAATTTTTACTTATGGTTATTTTCCCGATTATTGTGCCAAAGAAAAAAAGAAGAAGAAAACATGTAATCACAACTGGCATGCCAATAGTAAACAGACAAATTGAACGGATCCACCATACCATCATATCGATTCTTTTAAAATTATCCTTGGAAAATCGAAACGAGTGGTATAAATTCACAAATTGACTACAGCAAACGATAAATTCCACCTATCAACGAAATATCGACACCACACCTCTCAAATTGCTTTTTGGTACCAAGATGAATACTGGAGGCTCAGATACACTCAAAGAAATAGTCGAAGAAGGCCAATTTTGAAGCTCAAAGAGAAGAACTGAGAATGCATGCTAAGCAATAAATCTTCAAGATTCAAGACGAAGACCGGAAGACGTACAATCTAAGAAGACGAGAATCGAAACTTTGCAGAGTTGGAGATCTTGTTGACATCAAAAGAATTCAGTTTGGACCACACATGAAACCTAAGTCGAAGTATCTAGGACCCTACAGTATCACTAGAGCAAAAGGAGGAAATACCTATGACTTTATCAAAGAGGGAAACCACGAAGGACCCAACTTTACTACAACATGTGCCGAATACTTGAAACTTTGGAACACGATGTCAGAACTCTAATATCATGAACTTTCCCTTTTTTAGAACTTTGTAATTTTTGCCTCCTACTGTGTTTTCTTTCTCTTTTATTGTTTTGTTGACATTGCAGTGTCGTCTGGAGGTTCCAGAAGCGCCGAGATTGTCGTGTTAGGTATCTCACTTCTCACCATTGAGCGACGCCTCTGACCTCACTTCTGGCCAATAAGCAGCGCGTCTGGTGGAGGAAACACGAGCGACTTGCAGTTGACGTCTAGACGAGGCGATTGCGACGTGTTTAAAGAGACGAAATATTAAAACGTATTGCTAAAAGACGTTCATTATCATCCATTATTCATCCTGCAAATTAGTTCATCATTGAAATTCATTCATCATTAACATAATTTCATTGTTCCTTTATTAAATTCTAAAATACCAACTCGAATTTGTTATTGCTTGGACATCACTTACCCCCCCCCCCATATAGTATTTATTTTTCGGAACAATAAACAAGCCCTTGTATTAGGTGAATAATTATGCATCGGATTACTTTTCCGAGAGTAAAGGATTAAATAATGGTATTCTATTAAAAAATCCTTTTTGCTCATTCCCAGCATTTTATTATGGTAAATAGCGTTTTGGTGAATAAAATGAGTATGATTTGCAATTTTGTATGCTTTCTTTTCTCAATCAACTATAAACACGGATTCATTTTCGAACGAGTAATAAGGAACATCATTTGCATATTTATTAGTATTTTTTTAAATCTTTATACTTATTTTAAAATAATGAACGGAAAAATAGTTATAACATAGCAAAAATAAATTCATGATATTAGTACATTATTAGTATCAGCTATTCTATTATAAGGCAAAAAGTACAAGTTACAGTATCTTGAAATGATGAATTCAATATGATGTATAATGCTAAATTAATTTATTTTAGAACCTACTGCCTAAATTGGATGATTTAAATTAAATAAAAAGATATTTAAAAACATTCGACACAAAAACTATAAATTAGATCACATTCGAATTTTTCGCAAATATTCTAAAACATAAGCATACGCCAAAATATGCAATTTTGATTTAAGAAGAAAAAAATATTTCATATTTTGATAAATTTAGACAGAAGAATGACACAATGCTGCATATAATTTGAACAAAATTTAAAAGTTTAAAATTTTTCTACCTATATAATGAGCGCATGAAGAAGTTTCTGTGAATCTACATTTTTAATGACTACGATACTAACTTTATCATGAAGCGTTGCTACTCGTCTCTCTTTTACCTGAAAACTAACAATGCTTCGGTCTGCCTCTAGGCATTTAGACAGGTGTGTAACGAAGTCCCTATTACTATGGCATTATTTTACAAGGCACGCACCTATTTTATTTGATGAGAGTAGATAAATTTAGTGAAGTACAGCTTTCTAATTTCTTAAAGCTAGACTTAATTCATAAGCTTTAATTTAAAAGCTCCCTTTTCTTTAGGAAGTGATATAGTATACAATATGCGGCAGTCCTCTAAAATCCTTATCTTTAGCAATAGTTATTTTTCGTCGTTCTCATTAATCAAATAGCATTATCTTGTTATTAGAAGACAGTAACATTTTTATTAAAAAACGTTGCTTTAACTGTAATTTTTATATAAATCTTTTATAGCCATATCAAATAAAATCTGTTTAATTCATCTCGGTTAAATGAAAGTGATAATTAAAGTCACATGAGAGTTTGGGGAAAGGAATTGCCAATTTTGAAGACTGGCAGATTGCAATACTTGTACCTAATCTTCAACCTTTCAATCTATTTGTAAGGGGAAATGTTGAATCCTCAGTAGATTTAAAACCTTTGCAATAGGATGTTTTCTCTGAGACACCATTCAAGCAGGTGCATCATTTTGAAGTCTTATTTTTATTTTTATTTTTAAAAATAGCTATAGAGTGGTAAAAAGTTGTAGACTAATTTTTCGAGAAAATTTAGCTCAAAATAATTATATATATATATATATATATATATATATATATATATATATATATATAATATATATATATGGAGAATAAGCAAGTCTTTGTATTAGGTGAATAATTATGCATCGAATTAATTTTCCAAGTGCAAAGGGTTAAAATACAACCGATTCTTTCTTCATCGGATACAAACGAACACTCGATAATTACTAATTCTCGCCCTTTCGCCTAACCTAGTATTTGATAATTATAAAAATAAGAATCCAAACTGGATTTAATATTTACATTAAAATTCATTGATGAGGGTATGCCGGTAGTCTTAGCTTACATAGTGATGGACGGATAGTTTATAAACAGTTTATAAACTATTAATTTATAAAAGAAAGGTTTATAAATAGTATAGGAGAAAGCGGGGACTCTTCTGTGGCATATGCACCGTTACATGAGCTAAAAGGAGTAATTCCTGGATACAATATATAAAAATCTCACACATCCTAATAGCATTGCAGAGGTTGGATAACGAACTAGTCTATATAGATCTAACAATATATAACAGATTGATATAGTATCATCTCATCAAAAACGAACGAGTCAAAGATATTATCAATTGTATCCAAATTTGATCCCTTGCACTCTTGGCCTGTATCAATTTTTTCTAATACTTTTGATACAAAGAACAGTATTGATACAGTATTTCCCAACTTTAACTTCAACAATTGAAGCGCAACCATTCGAACTGCTGTATGCATGATTTTACATTATAAGAACTGATTAGATAGTTGGATTGATTTTTTATATCAAATGATGGAGTATGACCACCCCGGCAATTAAAACGTATTTATTTGAATTTCTGTATGAATGAAATATACCTTATGTGGACTGATTAGATGGGGAAAATATATTTTCCATATCCATTGCTCCTCCAGTAATTCTGGGATTTATCCTGTATTCCATCTGAACTGTCAAGTACACCGACATATGTATCAAAAAGGAGCTGGTAATAATTCATAGTATGTGTAGATTGTTCCAATAATGAATGCAAGTGCAATAGCTAATTAATATGAATGATCACTTCGACTACCGTGTCACTCACATTCACATGACAACAAAAGTTCTCAGTCAATGTAGAATTTGATGCGAGTAGAACAATTCTATGTTTAATTTATATCTCCTTGTTTCAACACATTGTTTAGTACGTGAATCGTTTGCGATTCATACATACTATCTAATTAGATATTTTTTCTCTACTACAATTAAGAGAGCAAATAATTAAGCATCTCATTAGATAATGTTTCGAATCACAGGCATGACTCATAGCAACAAACGTGTTTTAAAATATGTACCTTTTGTTCTAAACATTAAAGCATACTAATTTCTCAGAATCTACTCATCTTTGTTTCCATTTTGCTTGAGTGTAGCAGTTGGTGTAATCTCTGCTAACTTTTACATTATAGCGAATTGTTATGCGCGAGGATAGAACCTGGGACCTTGTGGTTCGCAGCTGAGTAGCAAGACCACAAGACAAAAGTAATACTCATGTCTCGTAGCTGTTATCTAGGTTATAAGCTTTCACCACAATACTCTCCTACGCTTGAGTCGTAGCTGAGACGAACAATATGGCTGTTGAGTGGTGATGAATTAGCTGTTGAGTCTGTACTTATTTGAGTAGCGCGAAGCGTTATGGCGAGAGTGTGGATGAGTGGCTTCTGTTGCTGATGCGCCAAGTGAGTCTGACACCTTTGGGTTGCTGTGGGTAAATGGCGCCTCAAGAGCTGTACGAAGGTTGAACGTTCATCGTCCGAGGTCACCAATGTGGCGGATTGTTACGAACGAAGATAGAACCTAGGACCTTGTGGTTCGCAGCCGAGTAACAAGACCACAAGACAAAAGTAATACACATGTCTCGTGGCTGTTATCTAGCTTATAAGCTTTCACCACAAAATTATATAAATTAGAAAAAAATGCCAGATTAAGGAGATATATTTTAGAACGCATTATATGTTTTATTATTTACGATTCTGTTTCCGATTCGTATATAAATGCATTTTACAAATTCATAAACAATAAGAGATCTAGAAAATTGCATTTTATATTCATTTTCTACAATTTGAAAAGATCTTATAAAAATTCCTAACATACGTATAATAGTATCCGAAAATTGCTTTTGTGTTTTAGACAAGTTTCCCAACTGAGTGAAACTAAATTTGAAACTAAAATTACAATTGTGTCACAAAATCATTAACCAAACTTCATGCATTTAAGTCATTGCATTTTTGAGTTATCACATTTAAACACAGAACTTTTTCAATACTCTCTAATATCCTGCCAGAGAAAGCCTTACATGGTATTGGTGTACAATAGTCATGAAATATTACCTTTTGGAATGAAAATAATACTTTTACTGTATGTTATTTGACGATTAATCCCTGGCATGCATTAACCTTTAAGTTTGCGACACCGCTGGCGATGGATTTTCACTCATCCCTATTCTATTTTTAGCGCAATCGAATGGATTGACCCTGTAGCTTCCTGTTTTGTAACCTCAAAAACACGTGCACTTTTTCGAAAGATTTCAGCGGATGCTTTATAAATTAAATCAGTTATTTCTTTGAGCGCGGTCTCTGAGACCGTACCTCCCTGTTAGTGTCCCAGTGATAAACAAGGCTTAACAGATTGCGCTAAAACTTGGGCCCTGAAATATCATCCAATTTATTGATCCTATTATGAAGCAGTGCCTCAGACACTTAAATGAAGCAGAAAGTGATTTTAGCGATAAGGATAACTGCGCAGAAAAAGTTTTTCGATGAAAGTTCTCATTCAACTGATTTCGATATGTATGTTCAAACATAATTAATTTTTCTAGTGATATTGTATTCTGAAAATTTATAAAATATATTAATATACCAAGATATAT
>JAPMOR010063148.1:0-31021 GCA_026543865.1 Argiope aurantia | reverse complement strand
TATATATACAGAATTTATAGGTTGATTTTTATATTAGTTCTTAACCTGATGTTTAAAATGCCCTAGAATACTGTGCTATGAAAGTCACACAAGTCGATAAATAAAGGGCAAATTTTACCCATTGTCAATTTTTATTTTTTATATAATGTTTGAATTTTACATTATAATGTCTTCTATATACCTTCATATACTGTAAAAATAAATATGATTTAAAAATTAAAAAATAATATGCTTTTTCAAGAATATTATTTATCGTAACATGTAATTTGAGAAGAAAATGTATGTTCCAACGCATTTACTTTTTTGACTGATTATATATTTTGAAAAATTACTAAAACATATCTATATATCAAAAACAAATATCTGCAAAATATATTGGCAGTTTTTCATACTAATACCTTCATTAGAAAATTTACTTTGAGTGTAAATGAAATGCTGTCTCGTAGACAGCACCTCCCCAGTTAACTCCTAAAATTTCACCTCCCCAGTTAAGGGTTAATATTATCCAAAAATCGAATTTCAGTTAGAAACATGTTTTTCTCAACCGTTTGAAACAAAAATTTAACACAAAACTGTCACAAAATTAAATATCAAATTTAATATATTTAAACCATTGCGTTTTTTGAATTATCGCGTTTACGTATATCTGGAAAAACAAACCGACAGACGATCAACCTCTTATTGGTTTCCGTTCAATATTTGGTAAGTGTGTTTACCATAGAGATTAAATCTGAGTCCCAAATTTATCTATCTGGCCCTCTCCATTTTGTAATTATGCCAAGCTATATTCGAACAACCGAACAAACAAACATCCTTTGAATGATTCTTGCTCAAAATTTGTTAGAAACATGCAAATATGATGTATAAACTATATATGAAACTACATTCGTCTAGCTGAAATGATTTTGAATTATTTTTCTCACAGACAGACATTTCACAAAAATGTATCTTTCAAACTCGGGCAGATCTAAAATATGGAGATTCACCAGGATATCGAGTTTGAGTTTTTTCACGATTACAATATTTTCTCTATACTTTCATACGAGTAAATAAAATTAGTAATCAGATTTCCTGTTTTATGCATTTATAACAAGTTATTCAATGAAACAGGTATGACACTAAGGGGATTTACGTGTGTGTGTTGATACAGCTGTTCGAGTGCCTTATATTATTCCATTATTCAATATGGTTTCCTGACGCATTATAACAGCACCTGCAGGCCAGTACACCTTGCTGAATTAGAGGCTCGCATTAGATGTCTCCAAGGATCTAAGTTCAAGATTTGTGCTACAGCCATGACATGGATATGAATGATGAATTGTATTCGGAATTGGACGGTTTGAATTATTATCCCTAGTACAGGTAACTTTGATATATCTGTACGTTAGTAGTGTTACTGTGATAGTTATTTTCCAGTGTTTCAGTTTATGATTCTGTAACAAATTATAATAGTGCGTATTTTCTTTAATTGTTGTAAATTGGAAGTCATTTACAGAATGTAAAAATTATTTTCTAGTAACTATCGATAATGAAATATCTGTTGAATAGTAACAATCTTTGGCAACGTTGTTATCCTTTAAAAATATTTGTTTTATTTTCTTATTTTTTTTCTTTATTCCTAAAGTTACTGGAATTACCGATCGAAGAATAATCTCTTTTTGAAACTAAGAGTCTACAATTGTCATTTAATCAAACTGGGGTTAAATCATAACCTTTTGGACTCGGAAAACTAATTCAATACATAATTATTAACTAATACCAGGGCTTGTTTATTGCTCGAAAAAATAAATATATTTAATTATTCTGAATTGAATTTCCTCGAAAAATTAATCTACCTCTTCTTAACACTCTGTAGGTATTTTTAATAAGCAAAGACTATATAAAATACTAAAATGATGAACCGTCTTGAATGGTGCACGGGAGAATGCATTTAAAAGTTAATTTAGATTTATTTTAACTGGTGGCAATTTCTAGGCATTATCATTAAGTTTGTGGGGTGCAAACTAATAACTCTATTAAACGTATAATAATAAAATTAGTTTCAATTCATATAGATGATGGTTATGCAAAAGATATTTTTGAAAAATGGGCTCCAAACAAATATTTAGTTCAAGAGTAATCATTCATCATTCATTACTGTGAGTTACGGATGATTCAGGCTTCCGATTCTTATTTATTTGATAGCGTGGGAAGCACGTTTATTGTTTATGACACAAAACAGTTTTTTTTTTACAAAAGAGTCATTGGTAAAAAATCTACTGCTTTAATAATTTACAAATTTATGGCCATCTCTACGCCAGAAGAGAAATTATTCACAATCATTGTGATTGGTTCGGGTAAAGGTACGAAATCAATCTCTGCCCATCATTTATTTATTAACATGAATAACTGTTGATTGAATAACCTAATAAAGATATCAAATTTTCTTTAAGCGTGATTTTTTTTTCTCAATTTTCAAATTTTTGAAAATGGTCAACCCACTTAGAGTTTTTTTTTTCAGTAAATCGAGAATAATCCTACATCTTAAAAGTTTAATGCAAAGATATGTCAATTAAGGTTCATGAATTCGTTGTTTTTTGTTTCTACAATTGAACATAATAATGAATGCGACAATCATATTCTTTACTGTACAATAATTAAAGCTCTACATCTTTGTACATACATAACTGATTTAAGACTGTTACATTTTGATATTATAGATCTATTGTGGCCAATTATTGCTCAATAAATTTTAGGAATCAAAGCTATCACAAACAATATCAAAATAATGAAAATATGTGTTTTAATATTTGATGACGATAGCATCTACTTGGAAACATGTTCGATACCTAAATGCATGAAATGCTGTCCTCATCCAGTATTGTATTGATGTCTTGATACTAAACTCGTCACCAGTGTTATTACATTTAATATATGTAGTTTAGTTTAGTTAACGTCCCGTTGTAAAGCAACATTAGGGCTCTTTTGGGACGGACTTCGTAATTTTGAACCGCGGTCAGATGACGAGGACGACACCTGAGCTGGGTCTGTTGCACGTTAAATCCGTCCTGACCAAACGTCCTCCCGCTGGTGTGGTGTGGTGTGGTGTGGAGAGGGGGTGCCAGCTCAGGTGTCGTCCTCGTCATCTGACCGCTGTTCAAAATGACGAGGTCCGTCCCAAAATAGCCTAGTGTTTCTTCAAACGGGACGTTAATATAACTAAACTAAACTAATCTCTTAACTACTTTAGAAAAGGTATGATGAAAGTAGACAACAAGTGCGAGACATAACATATCGCCATCCTGTAGCCCGATATCTATAACACTAAGTTATCTATGCATGAGCACAAGATGGAAGGAAGAAAGGAAAAAGAAAAAAAAGGTTAAAAGAAAGAAAGAGACGACCAACTATCCAGGAATCTCTACAGAGAAACCTATCGGTGTCAAATCCTACACGACTGTATTCAATTTTTGGTGAAGTAATAACTAAATGGAGTGGGCAAGATTACTTAAACAAATGGTAACTATGGGTTGAACTTACAGGCAAATGAGATTACTGACTGAAAAGAAAAAAAAGAATGATAAATTACATTGTGAACATCTGTATGACATGTATAAGCATATAAACAAACATTGTAGAGTCCGAAATCTGTAGCTTCCTTCGATTTGATTTCCTTCTCGAGAACTGCCCTTTTGAGCATTTTTGAATGAATAAAATTGATTTTGGTAATTGGCATTTTGGTCCCAATTATTGTGTAGTCTTAAAGAGGTCTTGGTATTTATGAATATGATTTCCTACGGAGTGGATCTTGCAGCGTGAAAGGGTATTCGATGCAACTCTCCTGTGCAATTCTTCCTCGAGACTTGTTTCTGGCTTTCTCATGTGCCATGAGAGAGTCAGTAGGCATTCGGTGGCATAGTGAATTGGGGATCCACCGAATGCTGCGAGACACATGTATGAGTCAATTGATGACAGTGACTTCGAAAAAAGTTAATTTATTTTATGCTTTGAAATCACTTTCACCATTATACAGGCAGTTATTTCATTTTTATTTATTGCTTTTTGGAGAAAGAATGAAATAACGCTTTCAAGTAATAATAATGTTAAGAAACGAAAATCTAGGAGGAAAAAAAATAATTGATAATAAGTGGAATTTTAATCTAGTTGGGAAAGTTTCTGCACTGCCTTAAGAATCTTCAAAACAATGAAAATCTGTAAAAAAACCTCAAAAAAAGTATTTAGATAGAATAAAATGAAGGAAAAGAACAAAAAGTAGGAACATTTTTGATATAACAGTTCCAGAGGATTGTCAATTATCCATACATATAAGGACTATATATAAAGCACAAGAAGTTAAGATTCAAAATACAATGCAAACGAACTTTAGTTCCGCCATTTTCATGAATAATTTATTCTCTAGTCATGTAAATATAAAAATGTCCCCTTTATTATCTGAATTATAAACAGTTAGCATCTTTAGATTATGTGTTTACTTTTGGTTTAAAATAAAAGCTTTGAAATATTTCGTAAAACCAGGCTTTTGTCAGAATATCAATAACAAAAATCCCCATCATTTTTTTCTATTGAATTTCATTCGACCATAAGAGCAGCACTCCAATACGAAAAGTTTCAGACTAAGAGCTTTTTCTCGTTCCCCTTTGCGTATTCATGGGGCTTTCTGTGCATGTTTGGAAAAGCATTGCTATTTTGATAGAATTGAAATAAAGTGATTCAACAGTGGGAATGGGACGCAAGTCATGGCACGCAAAAAGGAATATCAATAAAGATGGTCGTTTTTGTCTTTTTTTTTTTTTTTTTGGAAAGGAAAATTTAATAATATGCCACAGTTGACAAGAATTAAAATATTACAGAATTATTTGTCAAAAATATCTTTTTTATATGATTTGTTTGATTACTAAATTATTCAATCAGTTTTTAAAACCAGTTTCGTATTTCTTAACACCAAATGGTGAGATTGGAAATAATGATTAATATAAGATGTTTGTTAACAATAGCGTTACACCAGTAAAGAGCTCATTAATATTTACTTTAAAGAAAAATTGTAATTTTACTGGCAAAAAAAAAAAAAATACTGGCAAAATAAGAAAATAAGGACACTAAACATATACTGGGCACAATAAAGGTTTAAAAAAAGAGAAAAAAAGAAAAGAATAATAAATAAATAAAAAAGATTAAGAAGAAAAAATGATAGGAAAGAGAGAAAAAGAAAAAAAAAAACGTAAGTGAACAAAAAAAGTTAAAAGAAAGGAATAAAAATTATAATATCAATAACTGAAAAATAAATAAAGGTGTCCCAAAATTAGCGCAAGATTTCAATTTGCCTTCATTCGGACAGTAAAGTGTTGACAATCCTATTAAAAAAGGATTGACAGCTGATAGTTTAAGGTTAGTAAAAATTTAGAGTTTTATGAATAGAACAACTTGTTAACGCAATATTTGAATTAAATTAAAAAAAAAAAACGTTTCTTTTTTCAAACGGAATTGTTGTATTTTTATTGAAACGTAAAGCCCACAGGACAGGATTGTGTATGGAATTACACATAGGGCAAATGGCCTCGAAGGAGTGCCTGGCACATTCGCATTATTTTGTTGAAATTTTTCATGACCATTTTCTATAAATATGACAGAATTTCGTTGATGTAGAGTTACATTTTTCCTTCATTCCTGAATGCGTGCTTGTGGTATTGTTGGCATAGACCTTTGACTTCAAATAACCCCATAAAAAGAAATATAATGATGTTAAATCAAACGATCTAGGAGGGCCAACTTTCATATTTTTGAATTGTGGGTTCCAGACTTTCATTGTTTTTGAAACATTGTTCAGCAATGAAAACACGTTGTTCTATCTTACAACCCTCCATTTTTATTAACCCTAAACTATCAGCTTCAAATGGTCCTTTTAACCCATCGAGTGCCGGCTGTTTAGCTTAAGAATGTTCTTAAAATGGCCGCAGTCAAAATAAAGGTTGAACACAATTTACTAGAAAAGAAATTGGCTGAACGTTCGTAAATCGGCTTGGTATGTTTTTGCTTTCCCCTGACCATTAACAACAGGGGGTAAACTTTCCCGCGTCTCGACTATCACCTCCCCCTGAACACCGGGGTTTTTGAATAGTACTGACTGATCAATCAAATAATAAATCTGTCAACGCAGGGCAATTGCCATGCTGTTTTTCAACTCAGAATTTGGTTTTCGCTCTGAGAACTAACTTCTCTTTCAATCTGCAATATTTGCACAAAATAGAATTTGCTCAAAAATAAATTTTAAAAAATTCTGCAATATGATTTTATAAATATTTATAAGTAATAGAAAAATTTGTTTAATAAATTATTTAAAGGAATTATGCATCAAATTGCATTACGAATATAAAACATTCTTTTTACTGACATTCAGTGAATTTTACTTCATTTTTTTTTCTATTTTTTAGTTGTTAGCATTTTACTCGCATATTTGGTTTTCGAAATGAAAATAGCATGATATACAATGAGTGAATATATAGTTCTCTGATTAAAATAAATTATAAAAAATTTATTATTAATAATTTAAAAATACTACATTCATTTCGAAAAACATAATCTGTTATTGAAAATTTTTAAATAAAAATTTGTACGATTTTTTTTTTGTTTTGTTTTCAGATTTTTGTTTTTCATTCCATTTTTTTTAAGTTCTGAAAATAATGAAACAATATTTTGTCAATATATTCTAGGTGAATATTTTATTGATAATATGTTGATGAAAATATTATTAATTTGACTATTTTTGATTTATTTTATTTTAAAATAATAAGTTGAAATAATAAATTTTTAAAGTTAATTTTAATACTAAAATTAGAAAACATTAATGTATCCATTTACTCAAGGAGCTTATATCTGATAAAAATCATCATTTCATTCATATTTTTAATAAGTGAATATTTTGAATGTCAATTTCTTATATCATTCCTAATCTTGTCACAAATCTTGGTAAAAATGACTCATAGTCAGTGCAGAAATATTTTCATAAATCCATGCATTTCTCTGTCGACAAATATTGCAAAGAATCTTTAATTCATCTAACTTCATCAATGAAATAAAAATTTCAATTGTACCCATTTTATTAAGTTACAACATCATGATTTTTTTATGAAAATTCGTAAATTATCTCGTAGATAAAATGAGACTTAGCTGCATGTATCCGACAATTAAGAATTACCCCTTTCAGACTGTCATGAACTCTTCATGTCTGAACAATTCAAACGAAGTTCATTGGCAATATTTATAAGGTATTTCTCTGCACGTGAATTTCAAAAGATAGATGCGCAATAAAATAAAAGAAAACCAATCTAAAGTATAGTAATCTCTCTAGTAATCATAACTTCAACAACGTTTAAAACCCGCGAGTGAAAAATAAGGTTTTTATTTCATTGCAACAATAAAAATACTTGCTACAAATTTTGGCACATGAATTAAAATAAAACAAATTATAGATATTAATGAAGCTGTAATAGTGTTGCCAGTTTGTGGAAGATTGGCAGAGTTCTTCATTTAAAGGATCTTATCCTCCGGTTGCCAAAATTGGATGGAAGAAAAGTGGCTTAACAATGACATTACATATTAGGAAGGTTGTGCTAAATCAGAAATAATATATATGCAAGAAAAATATAGATAAGCAGGAATTTTTACTTCATAGAATTAGTTGGCAAAGACTGGGTCGGAGAATTATGTTGGTGTGGTAAAGCATCAAGTTATTGGTGGTCTAGTCACAGATGACTCATCGGGGTCTCATGATGTTAAAATCTTCTTTTCATTTGTAATTACTTTTTATCAAAGCAAAAATAATATTCACAAATAGTTTTTAAAAAATCCAAAAGCTAATATTTTCGTAAATTATTAATTTTTAAAGCGTAATAAAAATTTTAATTATAATTTTCCCGTGGTAATTCGAAGGAAAGTAAATTATTTAATTTGACATTTGTATATTAATTTATCGAATTTAAGTATGTTTTACATCACTATATTTCATTATAGAAGTGAAATTAAATTGCCTTCATTGTTGCTTCCATCATTTCAACCTAATTTTTTTTTCCATTGTTGATATCAAGATATGATCCAACTTATTATTTAATGTTGAGTATGTTTCAGTGGTATGCTTTTGTTAAAAGTTTTGTTATACTTTAGATAAAGTTCAAGTGCAGAATCAAGCATTGGTGAAAAATGTTTAGCTCCTTTTTGAAAATTGCTATTAGGATTGGCCTTAGGAGGTGCATTAGAAATAAATTTCCTGAAGGAAGCAATTTTTCTATTGGAAACAATCTTCAGTAGTATCTGATCAATAGCCGAATTTCAACCAGAATATAAACAAATTTAGTAAGAAAACCCACTTGCATTGTATTAGTCAACAGAGAAATCGATTTTTTTAAATTTTACTTTTTAGTCATGAATTATTATTAAATATATTAAGAAGTACGTCTTTAAATGTTATATGAAAAAAAAAACTTTAATTTAATAGATATGAGAATCAAAAATAGAAGAGCACACACTTTGACATAAAATCTAAAACTTTTTAATGAGCTAAGCTTAAAAACATTTTTCATAGATTATTACCATAATACCCACATTAATTTTATAAAAAGAACAGCTCTTTCAGGAGTGATGAATTAATCTTTTGAATCCAAGACTCATAAATTTTAAGAAGGGTAAAGATTGAAAGAACTACTCAGAACATCTTTCAAGAATTCATTCGTGGCTTGATGTATGCCTAGCAAGGGAAAATATCCTCCCTTTCAATGTAAGATTCGTAATAAAAGTACTTCTATTGTACAATCTGCCAGGCGCATGTTCTATATAACCCATTTTGAGACACTAATTTTTCTTGAATAGGCTGTTGTCACCAGATGTAACGCGTCTCTTTGTAACGTGACTTAGGTAACTTTAAGCACTAAACCTACCGACATTTTACTGCTTGATTTGATCGTAAAACTTATATTAACAATGCGGACAAGCCGAAAAACTACTTTCACATAGAGAAACACATGGACTATCTTACCGAATACTAACAATTGAAAGGAACCGAGATCCATAGATAAAAAAAGTTCCCACTCCACTGCCTTGTGATACGTTCAAACAGTTAAAAATCGTATCAACCTTTAATGCATTTATTTAATTTTATTAAATAGCTAATACTGTTTTAATGCAAAGCAATAATTATAATTGCACAGATATATTTATTAATTCTATTCTTCAAAGCATTATCATACTCATCATCGAATTTTATTGAATATAAATAAATGTTTTCCATTTATTAAATATATTTCCTTTCTTTCATATGCTAAACTTTTTTTTTAATAGTCCTTATTATTACTAAGAAATTTTTTTCCTTTACGCTTTTCGCAGCCCGTCACAAGACACAAAACTTCCTCCCATTTGAATGTGCTTTGATTTTTTTATAGAGATTTTAAATATATATTTATAATATAATTATATATTTTAAAGATATAATTTCTAAAAAAATATTTTTTATATTTATAAAAGAAGCGGCTTTTTTTCTACCTGAGCCCTCTCCCCCCCCCAAAGACAAATATGATTTGCAAAAAGCAGTAAACAACGATTGTATTTAAATAGTGAAATAAAAAATAATATTAAGCAGTAAAAAGGAATAAAAGTAACTACATTTATCAAGATACTTTCAATAAAAACAATTATAAACTGTTAGACTAAAAACTCACTCTAAACAGTAAAAAATAAATAATTGGATCCAAAAATTTTCAAATTTGCCTTTTATTACGTATTAAATGCTTGGCCAAAATCTATATACAAAGCTTAAGCAATAATTAAGAATACATTTGCAAATAAATATCTGTCTCCCTTAATAATCTGGATGAAAATAAATTTAAAGACTTTATATAAGGATTTTTTTATATATTTTACTGCATTTTAATAAAAGTATTATTAAAAGTCTACACGTACTCTTTTAATATTTCATCAACCAAGTACAGAAAAATCAAACTTGTCTTTGCGAACTAATCGCAATCATTAACTGTTATACATGATTATGACATGTAAATATGAGGGATTCCCTACCTTTAATAAGTATAATAGTTTTCATTTGGATATTAAATTTGTGGTGAAATAATGAAATATTCAAATCAGAAATGAAGTATACAGCTCATATCACCAATCGATCCTGCAATCACGAATTCTTACGAAAAACGTTATTTCCCCCTATCGGGAGTTCATTCCCCTAATTGGAGGGACCACCCAAATTCTAACTGTTAGCGAAAACTACAAAATGATCTTAACAAGCAGATGACCCACCCCGTTTATTGCGTTTAAGGGAAAGCATTGACGGCTTTCTACGTCGGAGCCGGGTTTAAAGCAGTTTGCGGAAAGCAACTTCCTACGTTCCAGCCGGTTTTCAAGAGACACTTTGGAGCGACTTTCTACGTTCCAGCCGGTTGAAGAGTTAATTGAGTTTTCCAACACTTTACTGCATGATTGGTGGCAAATTCAAATCTTGTGTTAATTTTGTGCCACCCTTTATTAATAAAAAATCGAATCTAGAATCCATTGTTGTTAAAAATTCAAAGCAACATGGAGCAAGGCAGAGTTCCTATCTGAAAAGAAAATGACGGAGCAACTCAGGCAGTGGTAGCGTTTGCTAAGCAATGAATAGCTAGCTTGTTGAGCGGTTTAGAAAAATTGCAAAGTTCATTTTCAATAAAATGAATAGCAACAAAACTTTCAAATAAGAAGTTCAAAAATATTACTCTTGATTATTGAAAAATATTATTCTATTAAAGACAGAGTCCAAAAAGTTTTTTGGTCTGGATATTAGAGAAGGGTTAGAGAGAACAGATGAATACATAACATGATCATCAATGAAATGCCAAACGCAATTGCGAAGATTGAACTTCCTCAAGTATTTAGGCCGCAACCACCTTTCGTTTCTATTTGAGACAGATATCTATTTGTTAAACATTTAGAATTTTTTATCTTTAGAATCGGAAAGTAAATCGACCTTTCTTTTCATTATCTCAGCGAGCTTACCATGCTTTTATGGAATACTTTGTAATGATAATTGATCTATTTGAAATATTGAGGTGCATATCCCCTTCCATTTTAACCATGACAATCCTAACTGCTTTATAGGTTGCTTGAATTCCTGCGATTTGTTAAACCACAGCTCCCCAGTTGAAGGTTAAATTAAAGTAGCAGTAATTAAAAAAAATGTATTAAAAAGTTCGAAGTGTTTGTTTTTTTGCGAACTGAAAATAACAACAAACAGATCTGTATAAATGTAGTGCCTTTTATTTGCAAGATAATAAAAGGCACTGCATTTATACAGATCTGTATGTGAAAAGATTCAAGATTCACTTATTTTTTTAAATAAGATAAATTAGAGTATTAATTGCTTATTGCTTTTCACAACTCATCTTATAAATTTCACAGAATCCCGTTAAGTTCCTCCAAATTTTTAATCTCGTTTAAATCTTGCGCACACAATTACGAAGCAGACTCGCTCATGGAATCACTGAACTTTCAATTTTAAGTTTTAACTTTAATCTCAGATTAAGTTAAAGTGTTGAGCAATTTAAAATCCGAAATAATTTAGAAGAGTTTCAATTTATAAAATGACCTCTATATTATTAAAGGAATTAAAATAATAAATATCATAAATAGGATATGTTGATTAATTAGAAAATAAAAAAAAATCTGTAAGTCAAGAGATTAATTACTGAAGACCACAACTGAATTAACTTTTTCTGCACAAAATCAGCGTCAGAGCGTTTGAACCATAAATTTACATAACGTTTATAAAGTTTTCCATTGTTTACGACTTTCAAAAATCAGAACTAAGACACGGTACCTCTTTTGAAACATGGAATAGAAGTGAAGTTATATTTAATATTACGTTTCATTGAGACATTTTCTGTATTTCTTTGAAAATCGTAGAAACCAAATTATAAATTGTTATTCTAAATTACTCAATAATGATATTGTTACAAACCTGAAATTCGGCTTCCCAGCATAGTTTGTTCCACTATCAGAAAGACTGTTTTAAAGTCATCATTATTGGACTGAGTCCGTGTGTCACGTCGGAGGTCCCAGAGCTTGTCTACCATTTGGTGACTTGGTGACCAATTTGGCGACTTTGGCGCCAAAATAGATTATACCCGAAACATCGAGAATTTTCCCAATCCGTCCAGTAGGAACCGAGATACGCCTCGAACGTTTCTGATTGGTTGAGAGGCTTCTAGCCCAGCCTCCTGAGACCTATAAAAGGGTCTGCAGCTGCCAGTCAGAATAGTAGTAGTCGGAATCGACAGAGAGGAGTCAACGGTGGAAGAACTGGGCTTCCAGGGATTAGCAGAGCAGCGACGGAGTCAAGCTAGTGCTGAACTAAGCTGTGCGCTACTGTCTGCAGTAGATTCTTGTTGTACGCTGCTGTTGTATGCTACACGTCTCGGCTGAAGATAATCGTCTTCTGTGCTGTATATAGTTGTCGTCTTTGTGCTGTCCTGTGTGTCTTCGTGTAAATAAACGTCATTGTTTTTATTCTACTTCTGCCTGCTGATTGAGCGTTCTCCACCCCATATAACTTCCACTATCCAAACGAACCCCGGTAAAAATTCGTAACAATATTAGTCAAAATATCCATGAAAAACTATATGCAATTAAAATGTATAATTGTTATATATTATTTTTATTCAGTTGTAAACAGTTTCAGTTTTATTGTTGTTTTTAATAACCCATTAAAATTTATGAAATTCTAAAATGCAGCCACTAAATTTAAGAAATTGACAGAAACAGGAAATTTAGTTATTAAAGAGAAACTTATTTTTAGAGCATTAAAGAAGAATTATCAGGCTCGATATATTCTTGATAAGAATGTTAATCAAATAAAAAAAGCTGCAAAAGAGTTGCACATCAAGAATGAAAAATAAATCTAATGAAAGTTTCTTATAATTTTGCTTGAAAGATATGAAATGTTTGTCTGAAAATTTCTAATTCTTTTCTACAGATGTACGTCAGAATTCTCTAACGAATTCAAAACAGCTTTCAACGTTCGAGAAACTAGTTTAAATTTCTTTCTCGCACTAACGAAAAATAATTAAAATGATTGTGCTTTTAATTAGACCGGTAAAATTATACTTTCTAAAAGAAATCGAATTAATTTAAGAAGAAAAGTTAATTTAATTTCTTCAAACAAAAATTCGACCTTAAAAAATGTGAAAAACTCTACAAACATGCATGAATGCATATAATGAAAAAAAAAAGTATCCTCAGGGAGAAAAATAGATCTAGAAAAACCTATGCTTTCTTAATAAAAAAAAAATCACCACACACTCAAAAAAAGATCTTATTTTTTAAGCTACGTTGCTGAACCTTTAGTTTCTTTTTATAACTGATTTTTTTTAACTCAAGCATCTAATGTTTTTTTTCAGAGCAACAAGCAATCGGCATACAAGTTCTTTTTACAAGAATTATTAAATTGAAAACATGGAATACTGCATAATTAAAATTCCCTTATATATTCTTGATTAGTATTTTAAGTATTTATAAGATGTATGCCAAAATTCAAATTACATCCAATTGCTTTACAGGCCAAAGTATGATCATGTTTGTGAACATTCTATTTATAACTATTTAATTCAATTTGGCTTAGTAATTCCGAAAGTAATTACTTTTAATCAGGGTAATTAAAATATAATCAACAATATTTAAATGAGAAATGCAAAATAAATAAAGGAGGTAATTTGACATTTTGAAAAAAGCAGATTCCAATTTTGTGGAATAAAATTTAATTTGGCCTTTATTTTGTTAATTGCATATCAAACCAATATATTTATAATCGTAGAAAACTAATCTGACAAGAAAAAATTAATTCACACGGGAACCGGATTCAATATGGAAAATCGAGAGGGGAAAAACAATGAAGTTTATTAATTTTTTAGTAACATATATTGATCAGAAATAAGGACAATATGTATAAATTGTTCTACAATTGTGAATTGAATACCATCATTTTTATCCACGCTTACAATGCATTCAAACACAATAATTTAATTTCAGTTTGCACAGTTTTGACTTTCTGTTCAATATTTTGTACAAATAATGGTATCTTTAGACATATTCTTTTGTGCAGGAACTCCCGGATCTTTAGAATATTAATCATACACGATGCTCTTAGGAATTAAGAATATTTCGTATTGCAGTTTTATTGAATACTAATAGCCAAAGATATGATTTTTATTAAGAAGTCAATGACCTCTTATAGCCTGATTTCCCTACGATGATAACCTTACATCAATACGACATTCGTAGATGACAATAAGGATAAAAAAAAGGTAGTGTCAGTGTAACATTTACCTAAATAGTGTTTTTACGAATTCCAAAAACCGTATCATAGTCTCCTGTAAAAATTAGGCGTCAATGACTTGATCTTTAATAGTGTGAAGTACATCCACAAAGGAGAGTTCGATATGAAGATCAAAAGCTTCTAGTATGGTGATTTGATTAAAGTTGTATGTTCAAATTACCTCCATTTCCATAAAGGAAGCATCTCCTGAGACAATGGTTGTATCGTCGCTTGTATGACCATTCGGACTCAACATTAGTTGCATCCTAAGTGCTGTCACAAGTATGATCATTCAGATTTAACCCGAACGACGGGAGTAGGGGGGGGGGGGGTTATAACCCCAATATAATTATAGCCCCATGGTGATTTTCCGTCTGGCAATTATTTATCATTTTAAATTAATAATGAATGCCAATTTAGTCAAAGTGAGTTAACAAGGAAGATTGTTTTATGAATACATTCTTATTTTTGTGAATGCATTATTATTTTTAACAATTCCACTACTGGCAGAACCTAACTGGCTCTAACAATTTTATACTGGCTTGCCAGTTTATCTCTAAAGACAGGCGAAGCATGTAAATCGAAGATATCCTTGATGGTATTTATTTTATTTCTTGCATTCCCTGTTTGGAACGGGAATGGGTGTGTTGTTATTGATACTTCTGCGGTTCTTTTGCGATTTGTTGGTCGATGCAATACAGTCCTTTGTAACAAACGGCGACATTTATTGAACCCGAAAACACTAAAACAAGGACAGCAAACATACGGATGAAGCGAACACAGGCAACACACAGCAGCCCACTAAACAAACAGTAGTCCACAAGTAGTAATCGGTAGTAATAAAGATCACAGCACACAGAGCTACCATATGTAATTCAGCAGAAGGAGAGAATCTACGTAGCTTCAGTCTACGATATCTCCAAACGTCTGCAATTCGCCACTGTCTGCTCGCTTTAGCTGTATCCAATTGCCAACTCACTACTACACGACTGCTACTCTTCACCCATTGAAATTTATAGAAAGGCATTTTCTTTCTTTACTAATGCAGAATAATACAACACAGAATTTTATTATCTAAAATGATTAAAATTCTGTGAAATATATGTTTTAATAAATATCAGCGAACCTTTAAATGCAAGTTTAGGAAATTCGTTTCTCTAACTTATAAAAATCGTTTTCTTATTGTCAATTTAAACATGGAAGGGATTACAATTGGAAAAATTACTAAAATTTCACGTGTTTTTATTTTCTGTCTTGAATTCGAAACAGATGGCCAATAACCATTTACTAAAAGAATAATTTTGGTATCTTCAGTCATTTATTCACTATAAGCTTTCCTTTTTGATATTGGGTGCCGCACTAATCTGTATAAATTCCAGCAACTGTAGTATAAACTGTTTCAATGTGTATGTGGCCATTTGGACCTAAGAGGAAATCCTAATCTCTAAAGAGGGAAAATCTGGAGCGTTTTCCCTATTCGATGGGGAATTCAGTAAGTCATAGCTTATGGAATCGGTAAATAGCTGGTAATAATAATTTAAAAGGTTGTACAATTATAAACGTTTCTGTGTCTGATATATTTATGTTAATTTTGTGTCGTCCAGTATCTGTAAAATACGCTAATAAAACTATATGACACAGTGTATATTACAAACGAGCATCAGATATCATTTCGTTGTATTGACAGCTACTCGTAGCTTCTCTTCGCTCTTTTTGTTTATTTTGATATGCTGATTCGAAATTCGTAGATCTCTTTTTTTAGTAGCTCTTTTCAGAACTGGAACTGAAATTATATATTTTCATATTGCATTAAGCATTTTTGTATCACCTAATTACATCTTATAATTGAATTAAATTTGCTCTCACAAACAAGAGTCTAAAGGTAATCAACTATGCAAGTAAAAATTTGAACAAAATATATATACTGCCCGATACCCCGAACTAGCCAGAGGCTATGTTGGAAACTTGACCTGGCCACCGAAGAGCGACCCCACCTAGTACGAAGGAACAAACTGCACTTGATGACATTGGATCCTGGCAAACAATAAAGAACTATCTAGAGAAAAAGCATATTAGTACAGAAAAGAATTTTAAAACATGAGGTCGTGCGGTGCCTATCAGACATTCAAACTGAACCGAAGATATAGAAACAATGAACTAACAAACAGGAGTGATCTCCCAAGACTTCATCGGATACTTTAATAATAAAAGAGGTACATCCCATCCCCAAGCAAAATGCTGTGGACTTTGGCGAAGGAAAATATCACCTTGTATGGAACTGGCGTATAATAGTTACGTAATATTATCCTTAGGTGTGAATTGAGCATGTTTACTGAATCTATCGTGTGATCCTTGGCGAGTTTTTTTTGGCGATTAATTTCTAGCATGCGGCTAATAGTATCTGAAAATCGAATTTATGCTTCAAAAGCGTCTTTCTCATCCGATTGAAACAAAAAGTTGTCACAGAATTGAACTTGTAGTCATAAAATCTCACACTAAATTTGATATATTTAAGTCATTGTGTTTTTGAGTTATAAGCTTTTACATGCTTCTGAAGGTACAGACCGAAAGACTTAATTTCTTGTTGGATTTGGCTCAAAACTTGATAAGTGTTTACAATATAGACGCTAAATCTTTTTACTAAATTTTATACATCAAACTTTCTTTATTTTACAGTCATTGTGTTAACTTGTAACCGAAAAAGTGCATAGATATATTTCCTCTAAATAGATTCAGTTTAAAATTTTATAGACGAAATTTTGATCTAAAATTTGGTGTAAAGACCATATATCAAATTCCAGTCGTCTTACTAAAGCGTTTTTAATTGTTTTTGTCATGTTTTGTACAGACATTTTTTTTTAAATGTGGTTTTTGAGATTAGGGCAGTCTAAAATGTGGAATTACATCAGAATCTCGAATTCGAATAGTTTGCCAATTATAATACTTTCTGTGTACTTCACGCACAAGAAAATGAAAATTCACTTGATTTAAAGCAAAATATATCGCTTATAATTCCTTTGCTGATACAATTAACTTATCTTGAATTTGTAAATGCATTATCTACAGTTGTGAATGATATTTATATTATTATATGTCAATTACTTAAGTTTTTCATTATTGAAGAATATTTCCCCTTATAATTGTTAATATCTTTCATTTCAAATTATATGGAACAATTGATTTTTGTGAGCATTATTAAATATTTGTCTCTTTCTAAATTGGAGTAAGTGCTTTGATTCTATGTTTATTAGCGAGCAAGAACTCACAGCCAAAATCTTTCAAAGAAATAAACATGGGGATGAGAGATGTGGATGGGTCTCCAAATGAGAAGACATACCTGGATTAGACTAAAATGTATATTGGCATCAACCAAAAAGTTTAATTAAAATATAATTAACAATGCTGTCAGTGGGTGGGAGGGAAAGAGGGGGAGAGAGAGAGAGAGAAGCCATCGTTCTTCATTGATCTTCCCCATATATAAGGAATTTCCAACAGAAGTTCCAAATCCGACAGTATTTTTGATGACGGAAGCTAACAGAATGGCAGGCGATATAGAGATTCTAGACAAAGAATCACAAGTTCAAGAATGTTGTAAGTAAGGTCATGAAATCGTTTTCGGCTACTATAAGAAGACATTTTGTTTTCAAGCATTTTTAGATTGCATTTGTTAACGAGCGGATACAAAAATATTTAATAAATGCAATTGGCATGTGCACGACTCACCACTACTGTAAGACTAGATACTCAACACATGACTGGATACTGCTTCTCCAAGATTTGAGTCACGGTTGAATTCTCTGTCCATTAATTGCTTGAGATGCACTCAGCGCTTCCACTTCGCTAAACTGACTATTGTATCTGGCATAACCCTGATCAAATTCAGTTTAGTTTGCTGATCATTTATAGCTTCCGCAGCAGAGCATAGAAGATTCTCGAAGAATCAACATGATACATATCCTTTTGATCCTATCGCCAAAATTCCGGGAGAATATTCCAAGAACCAAACAATTTGCAGTCAAAGTCACCAAATTTTTCCCTAAATCGCCAAGTTTATCAACAAACCCGAGAATCATTGATCCGGCACCCGATTAGCATCTAATAGAGCTGTTTGTAAAACTATCTTTCCTATGATGGAACAACTATGATCTGAAGTTATATCACAAATATTCAATAATATCTAAAGAATGCTTAATATCTAAAACTTCTTTTAGAATCCTGTCAGAAAACCCATCCTCACAGAAAACTGTCATTTTCCTCCATTGTATTACTCTAAATCTTTGGATGAGTGGGTCAGCATGGGTCCTGGTTCATCTATTTTGACAGTCAGATGGGGTGTAAGTTTTCGCAGCTCCTGGAATGTGAGACATTAAATGCATTCTGCTATTATTCTACTTTAGTTATCTAAGTCTTGTAAAGGGCTGCGCAATGGGATGTGAGCATGATAGGCAATACCCAAAAATGAAAAAGTTTCATATTTGTGAGTAATAATACATCTTTCTGTTTTTAATAAAAAGCTGGAGAACGCTTTTCAGATCCGAAAAAGTCTAAAGAAATATTTTGCATTTGTTCTTAGAATAGAAGTAAAAATTAAACTTGTATACATTCCATATTTAAAATTTGCGTGTGTACCATTATGTGAAATAAAATTATCTTTTATACGTGTACATATCTAAGGAATACAGTCTAATGTAGGAATTTGTATATGATTCATGCCTATCTGAGGGCTCTGTAGTTGCTAGCATCAGGATTTTCATCTGTTAATCTATAAATGACGTTTTTTTTTTAGCCTATCAAGTACTTATATTTTAATTTGTTCATATTTATAAATTTATATTTTAATCTTTCTTTCCGTAGATTAAGCAAGTAGCTGTAAAATGAAGATAAATCTAATTCAAATATTAACCTTATTAGGGGTGACGCCCGTACAATGGAAATGTACTCACTTATGAAAATGTGCCCTTTATTGGTCTTACACTCCTTTGGCATGAGATTCCCTTCCCTCGACAAATAATTAAACTTTTCTAATGTCTAGACTAAATATTACTATCATGTATAAATTTATACAATACTACAGGGCAAAATCTATCTGTAGGAGAACAAAAGACTAATGCAGCGTTAGGGAGAGGGAAGATAAATGCTTGTGATTTAGAGACAAATTTTGTACCATCGTAAAAGAGGAAACAAACCATAGTTTATGGGCAGACTAAGTTATTAATCTGCAAAATAAATCATTTAATTCTCATATATTGCTAATTATCTTTTGCAAAAAGTAAGTATATGCAACATTGTATCATTGTAGAATTGGCTATAATTACTTATGTAAGTGTCAAACTATTCTAACATGTATTAATCTATAAAACAATACTTTCAATTTCGCTAGGACAAAGTAACATGTTATTTAAAATTAAATATAGTAACCATACTAAATGAAATTATTATAAATTAGGATTAAGTTACATATTAATAATCAACAAATTATGTTTTATAAATCTCTAGAGAAATCAACAAGAATTGATAACTTATTTACTTCAGATTACTGCTTATATTTCGTAAGGAAAAATATTTTGCGATTCAAAAGATGATAAAAGTTTTTAAATGATCTGGATCAATAAACAATTGCATATTTCAAAAGAATAAGGAATCCATTCAAAAGCGATTTTCAAATAAAATTTCATATCTCACTAATTTTTTTTATCACATGTTTAATAAAAATAAATTTCTCATCAAAATATTATGAAATTCTCAATTAGGTTCTCAAAGGAATTTTTGTGAGGGAAGAATCAGAAGCAATCTCATTTAGCCTTAAAGACTTGGGAGGATCAAATAATTTTTATTACTTTCATTTCTTTGAACAGATACCAAGAAGACCTTTAGTCTTTCAAGATTTCTCTTCGATTTTCTCTCTCTTTTTATCGAGAAATTCCTTTTCACGCAAAAGGTATTCATAAACGAAGGCTAAATGTAAAATAATTTAAAAATTGGTCATAGTTTGTTATTATGAGTTTGAAAGAAGCAACAAATGTGGATATTACATTGGCATAAGATCTTGTCTTTTAATAAACAATGCCTAGACATGTAAGGCCAAAAATTGTTTGGATAACTGAATAGAATGGTTAAAAACAATTTTATATTTTACAAGCTTACTTTGCTGAGTTTTAATGTTTTCCAATTCAGTTCCCAGATGAATTTTTACGAATAATAAATTGCGTAATGATAAAATGGAATTGCATTATAAAGACGTAAACGCTTTCTAGAGTTAACTCTTTAAAACTCATTTATTTAAAAGTAGAAAGTATTACTTAGAGTTTTATTACATTTTTTTAGTTTTCATAATTTTAATCATAAAATGACAGGAAAATGAAATGAAATTTTAAAATTTAATTTCATTTAATTTCATTCACTTAAAATTTTAAATGAATCTAAGTTTCAAAGAGTTCTTGAAATCTAAGGAGTCTGAAATATTTTGAAGGACTCCTTTTGTTCAATTTCACAGAGAACGTGTATTGGTTGTCACACAGAAATTTTCTATCATATTTTTCAAGATTTCCATAAGACATGAGATTTCATCATTCATGAGATTTCCATCCTCATGAATTGCATGGTGAGGGAATTTTAAATTAATAAACTAGAAACCCAGAGCCACCTGCTTTTAAGAATTATACTAAATTTGCACAAAATTTTACCTGGGTTTTAATCTCCCCCCAGGGGCGCCACTGATATTTCGGACGAGAAGCTTTCTCTATGATTGGTAGTTCTCACCTCCCTGGTGGATAGGGAAATCATCTAGCCTCTAGCAATGACAGGACGAAGAAACGATTGTACCATAATTATTTTTTCCCGTATGCTAACCATTTTTTATATGAGGTAATAGCTTTGTTACAAAGCTCACAAAATCCAAAGGAAACATTTATGAACATTTTAAAATACCAATGGCGTTTAGTTCCATAACTCACTCATAGCATAGTTCCTCATATAGTCAGCCACACTCAACCATAGTCCCAGCTTATGTTATCATTGAATATTTCCATGCGTCTTGGCTGGATTGGAGTAACTGTTCTTTATCTATAATATGAAATTGACAAATATTTCTTTCGGATGCTGTAAATTTCGTAAAATCCATCACCTTATGCTAAAAGTGGCGAACATGTGGGAAAAAAGATGAATCAATGTATTTCACAGGTCAATCAATATTCTTTGTATTATTAACAATGACAATTATGTGGTGACAACTTCATAAGCCAGATAACAACCTACGGAAAGGAGTGTACACTTTTGTCTAGTGGCTTTTTTTCTCGACTATGAACCATAACGTTGCCAGTTCGAACCTCAAACATGCACAATTACATTTTCAAAATGCACAAACATCGCTTGATGAAATCGGAGCCTTTGATGCAGTTTCATACTTTTTATACTATTATGACATTACATTACTATTGATATTAGATTATATACTATTTATACTATGGATTTGGTAATCTCAACACTACTGCTTGAATAAATTTGGGTTACCAAATAACGACATTTTAATCGTGATAGGGGATGTTGACACCGGGATGCATCAATCCCTACACTTCCACTGGACTCCAACCACCATATTTGGACAGAAATTTTATCATACGTTAAGTCTAATGACATACTGGATCTTGCATATAAACTCGTCTCTAACTCATGCTTTTCCAACTTCGAAGTCGATACTCAACGGAAGCATCAGTACTTTTGTTGGGAATCGTTGAGGTAAGTCTTTAAAATAAGTCGTAAAAAGTAATTATTTTTAAATATTGTTGTGAATTTGATGTAGCAGTCCGCATATTTTGGATGACTGGAACTTTCTAAATATATAATAAATAAATGTTTATAAAGCCCATTTATAATATTATTAGCCGAGATTATATATATATATATATATATATATATATATATATATACACACACACACACATTAGAGGTAGTAAAGATTTGATGCATCGCTGTAATTGATCGTTCTAAAGAATTCTAAAACAATAATGTCAATGTTGCCAACTCTGATATTTTAAATAAAACAAAGATTATAGATAGTCTAGACTTTCAATTCAGTCCTTTAGAAGAATACAATAAAAATCATTCTTATTTATTTTTAAGAAAAGTAGTTCAAGTTTATATTTTATTGGCGAAATATGTTAATCAAGAATGGATGTGATTATTCAAGAATGACTTAATGCGAAATATTTAAATAGAAGAATTTCTCATGCATACGAAGTCAATATGTTTCCTTCCATTAACAGAAAGAAGATGGGATTTCGAAGTAGATGTTTCTACAGCAATTTATTCATTCCAAATATTAGTAACTAAAGATTCATAACGAAAAATAAAAAAGAAGAAGGAGATGATAAATTTTTAAAATTTGGACAATACATAATGGAATATTGAATCGAGTAAAAGTACTACACATTTTAAAGTATGCGTAAATGAATGGCAAAGAATATTTATTAAATTGAATAGTGTTACTGTTCGGCGTTTCTTTGAAGTGACGTCACCTTCAAATGGCACCATCAATTTATCGTTTGGTTTTATTTTTTAATTAAATTTTATTCATTATTATTTTATTATTAATTTTGTTGATTATTTTAATGATTAAAACTTAATTTATTAAATTTTATTTGTTTTTAATTAATTAAAAACAATGGCGCAACTAATATATCGCTTGATTTTTGATTTTGAGTTAATCTCGAGCTACTAAAAATCGCGAGATATTCATTTTGTTTTTTCGAAGGTTTTAAAGTTTTAATTATCACACTCTTGTAATATGCAACTTATGTTCATTCTTTATCGATTATCTGTGTACTTTATAGCCGCACCTTTGCGAGTTTAACCGCACTTTTGTAACTTTTTAAAATTATTTATTTCATAGTTTGGAATTTTCCACATATACAACAATTTCCAGAATATACCAGTAACAACAAACTTTTGATCTAATTACTTAATATTACTTATTTCTTTTTATCAGCTACTGCATCATAAATAAACGATAGCTTACTTACTATTTATGCGATTAAAAAGTTATTTTATATATAATTGAAAAATCTTACAAGAAAGATGAATAAAATTTTAAATAAAACAAACAAGCAAAATATATTCATTCAGATATTTATGATATATTAATCCTACCAATAATAATATCCTAATTTAGTCGAATGTTATAGCAAGAATTTGAAATGTTTTTACATAAAATTGTAGTTACAAACATAATAAGAGATCATTTATTATAATATTTGTAACTGCAATTTTATGTAGAAATATTTCAAATTCTTGGAATTAACATTATAACATATGTTATAATTATTATAACATGTCATTTATTGAATCGTTATATTATCCAAAAGTAATAATAAATATTGCGTTCCCCGAATCATACATAATGTCAGATATGTGTAAATAAAAAGAGTTTAAAGCATTCAATATATGTAGATTAAATCAAAACATACTCTTAAAATATAGAATCATGAAGTTGTTAAAATATATCTTTTATCATAAGGGATATAAAATACTACACGACTCCCTCCAATTTTTTTTTTTTTTTTTTTTTGCTTTTTATTTCTTAGTTTTTCATAATTTTGAAATTATCTCCACATCTCATTTATTTGCACTTTATAAATTGGTTAGTCCAAAAAGAATAATAAAAATTGTCTTTTTGCATTTAATTCGAAATGTTTGTATATTTAGGAAGAAAAAAACATATCTTAAATACTATAAAACCAAAACTGCGAATAAAAGTTCTTTCTACAGTTGCTGGAAAAAAATTCTAAATTTTATTCAAAAACAATTCTTTTTTTTTCTTGTTGTATCTGCAAATAAATTTCTTTGTAAATAAAATTCCTTCGGAAATTTAAAGAAAACAAAGCAGCAACGTCTGTTTAAATAAAAGGAAAGATAAATATAATATATATATTCCTTGTTTACAATGAAATTACGAATTTATCGAAAATTATTTCTTGGAGTAACCTTTTTATAGCGTCTCCTTATGGGAAATATCTATATCTCTTATAACTGAGTGATGCACATTCGCATCAATAATTTATGGATTTTGAATATTATGCCAGAATTCATCATGGTTCAAGGCCGATTTCCGCCTTGGATTTCCATCTGGTATGCCAACCAGGGCAGGCATATTGCAAAGACGATGATGTAGGGAGAAAGGAAAGACTGAATATGATGGAGCACTTTATTATGTTTGACATATGTGTGGAGATAGGAATACATAACTGCCGGAATTATTTTTTAGAGATATTCTTGTTACGCTTATCCGGGAATTGTTCTGTTGATGTTTAAGTATGTGGCTACATTCGGGAAAACACTAACACTTTTTGAAAAACACTAAAATGTTATATATTTTTGTATAAAAATTTTGAAAGAGAAACTAAAATATACCAGATACCCCAATTTTTTTTTGAAAAATTGAAAAAAAAAAAGTATCTTATTTTTTTGTGTGTGGCTAAAACGAGATAAAATCCTTTTAGTTTAGAGGTTTGTTGATCGAATAATTTACTTAATTTTTTTTCAAATAGTTTAGAAAATATATTTTCTTTACGTTTCTGAATTTAAAAATAATCTGCATTTCTATCCATTTTTAAGTATTGGAGTTCGACTGATAAATAGCATGAAATTTTCGGTTATTTTGCATTTTACAGCATTAAAAACAACACAATGTTTCTGAATGATTAGATTACAAATTCTCTACATCAGACACTGTAAGATATATTGAGATATTGTTACAGAAAATTTGAACAAAAAAAATTCATATTAGATTTTTATTTATGAGATATTTATTAAGAAGATTCTTCGAAAGATTTTAATTTGAGAAAATATCATTCAAACGCATATAAATTGTAAACAAAAATTACTAACTCCTAAGAAATGGACTTAGAAACAAAGAAAAAAAAAGTACAAGCATTAATATAAAATAAAATAGATTTCATACTTTCGCAAGTAATCGAATTTTCAATGAAGGCAATTACATTAAGAAAACTTTTCTCTTTTCACGAATAATTCAAATGAAGCTTGGAAATGTTCCTGTAGTATAAATGTGAAGCAAATATCATTATATAAAACTGAATTTTATTCAATTTACAGATTTATAGTGAAAGATAAGAAAAACTAAAACTGTGATCATAGTTTTTCACAATAAAAATACTATTATATTTATCATTTATCATTTACTAATTTGAATGGAAATAAGAAATTTATCTTTAATAAATGATATTTACCTGACGAATGTGATATGAAAACATTTAAATCAAATAACTCAGGACACACATTTTATTGAATTATTTTTTCTTCAAAATTAAACCAGCCACTTTAATCTTTGAGATGCTGAGGACAAGAATAGCAATAAAAATTAAGCGACCACCCGTTCCTAAGTTATTTGTATTTTAATATTATCAACATGAAAAAAAATGTTAACAAAAAAAAATCAACCAGTTTATTTCAAATTATGGGGTCAATCTGCCATTTATTCGCTCTTTTCAGAGTCGTTATGGTACTATTCACCTGCCAAATTGTGAAAGACCAATATCCAACATTTTGTATTTTCACAATGTCAAAGTAAAAATAATTATTGTATTATTGTTAATCAGGTTAGAATTTCTAAAAAAATGTTATTAAATGACATTACAGACCGTACATGTATGTTTAAACATATCAGAAAAATAAATTTTTTGTATTCAGACATGTCTATTATTGATTTTTTATGTTTCTTTGATTCTTATTTCTTAAAAAAGATTTGGCGAATACCCGACACTTATTTAAACTAGGAGCATTTTCTATCAAAATTTACATCTTAGAAACCCTTATGGATATGTAGACCAAAAAAAAAATCCTCACTTATTTTACCATTACTAACTGTAGACTATATTTGATTTAAGCGCTTGAAAGTTTATACTTGTTATTCAAAGTTTTTATATAATTTTTCATTAATTAGGGCTTATTACCAAAAATAAGGATTTTTCCCATTATTGACGCTCGGTTGAATACATTATTCTTTCTAATATTATATAATTTTCTAGAACATATTTTTTTTTATCATAAATGTTATAGTTTTCACTCACATGAATTGCAGCTATACTTATACCTTAGTTAAAAATCACGAGAAGAACTATCACTTTCAAATCGCAACAAAAATACCATCTGCAAATTTGTGTTAAAGACAGTTCAAAAAATATTTCAAAATGTCATAGGTTTATTTCATAGAGACACAGTATCACACTGGAGTAAATGAAAACCGTTTTCTCCGTACAACAATATTAACAAGAGATTTGTTTTAGATTATGTTTGGAAATAGTTAACTGTTTTAGGAAGCATTTGTCTAAGTTTTGGTACAGGAATTTAAAATTAAAAGAGTGCAACATGCTGATGCATATGGTATGCATGAAATAATGAGGAAATATTAAGATGTTACTCTTTTGCGTTTATCATCTTTTACATATAGAGACAAAGGCTTATCTAGATCTGGAATTTTTATTCCAATATAGAATATGTTAGAATTGATATAAGTAAAATAAGACGCATTAGAGCGCTCCCGAGCTCAAAATTCTGAGTCACTATTTATATCTCTAACAACAGGAAATACAACCAACTACTCAATTACTACATTACAGAACGATATGGATATTCTAACAAGAAAAATAGTGTTTAGGAAAATGATAAAGGTTTAAAATAAAGTTATTGGCTTGTAAAGAAACTCGTACTGTAAGCTTGTAAAGAAACTCGTAGTGTAAGCTTGTAAAGAAACTTGTACTATAAGCTTGTAAAGAAACTTGTACTATAAGCTTGTAAAGAAACTTGTACTATAAGCTTGTAAAGAAACTTGTACTATAAGCTTGTAAAGAAACTTGTACTATAAGCTTGTAAAGAAACTCGTAGTGTAAGCTTGTAAAGAAACTCGTAGTGTAAACTTGTAAAGAAACTCGTAGTGTAAACTTGTAAAGATACTCGTAGTGTAAACTTGTAAAGAAACTTGTACTATAAGCTTGTAAAGAAACTTGTAAATCATTTATTTCTTACTAATTCGAAACAACTATACTTTGAAATGTGTGAAAAAAATTGTAAAAAAATTGTACACAATTATAAACCAGTGGGAGCGGTTTCTCTGAAACTTTCTTTCACAGATAAACCAAATCCAATAAAATCCAATAAAAGGTCGTCGGTCAATCGTCTGCCGGTCTGTATTTTCGGAAATATATAAACACAATAATTAAAAAACGTAGTGACTTAAATATATCAAATTTCATATATGATTTCGTTACTACAATTGTAGTTCTGTCCAGTTTTGGTTTTAAACTGTTGGAAAAAACGCATCTAAGGAAACAAATTCGATTTTCATACCATTAACCACATGTCAGGGATTAATCGACAAAAATCTCGTCATGGATGAAACGATAGATTCAGTATAAATGCTTAATTCTCGCCAAAGTTGAATATTTCTTCTCTGTCATTCGCTAATGCCATGCAAAGCATTCATATCTGTAGCCAAGATCCACAATTTAATTAGGGGAAAGATAAAATGACATCTTTTTTTAGAGAAAATATACGAAAAAGTTTTCAGATGACGATTCCAGCTAGTTCAGTTTTAATTATGATTTGTTTCTGTATTCTTAATTTATCCTTAAAGTTTAGACCCATCATTTAGAATAGTCTGTGTTTAAAGAATATTATTCAGAAGTCTTTCAAAAAGGTGTGCAGGTCGTGAAACTGATTCAATTTTTTGAATCGCACTCACAGAAAATAACTGTTTTGAATTTCCTTACAATTAAACAAGTAAACATAAAAAAAATAGTTAATTTAAGAGGAAAAACTATATTAAATTTTTCAAAAGAAACCTCGATCATAGAAAGATGCAGAAACATCCTATAAACACACGTGAATGCCCATATAAAAAATTTCCATCAGAGTGAAAAGATATGATAAAAATACAGAACCTTGTTAATAAAATATTAAGAAACGCTTTCTGTTACACTTTTTAAGGAAAGTTCTTTGAGTTTACTTATTTTTTAATCTACAAAAAAATTAAACTTTTTTTAATAAGGACCTGCTTGATGAAGGCAATCTCTTATATTTTGTAAAAAATATCTAGTAGAAAGAAAGATACATGGCGTAATTAAAATTTATTTAAAAACATTTCTTGTTAACATTTTGAATGCATTATAAAATGCAAAATAAAATTTGAGTACAATCTGCCTTTTAATAAAAAGGAATAAATGGCAGCTTGTGAACTAATTGATTTATCCTGGCAATAAATAGATAATTATTAACAATTTCTATTTTCATATTGGATGAAGTGATGTCAACATTTCAATCAGGATAATTTAATTTCAGATAAAATAATTGTTATACAAAATGGTGTTTTTTTCAAAATAAAGAATAAAATGATTTTTTTATAAGCATCAATGAATTGGACACTCACTTACATTGCTATGTGTTGATAAAATTGCTACAATGTTGTTGCGGATTGGACATAGACGGCGCTCCCGCCTGTTATTACTTCCTGTTTGTAAATATCCACTCCCGTGAACGGGGACTTGCGAGGCAGGCACGGACACCAGCGGTAATGGAATTTACCCTTAGCTTTAAACTCTGCTGTTATTGTTAATAAAAAAATATCTAATGGCACCGAGAGTTGGAGTTTCTTCATTAAGCACCACCACTGACCACAGTTGCAACAAATGTATTGAAAAAATAAGAAAGAAATTGTGTTTAGAAATTTGAAAGTGAATATAGAAGTAACTGGATATAAATTGAGACTGAGCAATGGAGGAAACTAAAACATCTACCGAATTTAAGATAGACTAGAATTTAAAATAGTTTTAAAATCAGAATCAAATCAAAATCATTTGTTTCATTTATTTTGCAAAGTAAATCTAAATGCTACCTTTGAAGTCAGGAATTATATATTCTGAAATGAAGGATGATTATAAATTAATATATCAACTTTGCATGTCTTTTAAAATAAAACAAAGCAAAGCACAGCCTTGCTGTTAATCGGAAATCAAAAATAACAACTGAAAGTTTAAATTCCTCACAGTTGTAAATGTTCCCTCCAAAAATGCAAAGGATATCGCAGTGGTACAATAGTTCATCCCTCAATTCTTTCTGAATGCTTGGTGTGAAACTTTGAAAGGAAGCAGATATGAGTGAATAGCAATATTGTCTGTATCGGGCTATATTAACCAGCAAGTGTTTGTTTCATTGCTACCAATTGAAATTGACGAACTAAAATCTCTATCGTTGAATTGAATATAAAACTGATCAGTTAAAATCAAAATCAATAAAAATAATCCCATACTTAATCATAGTAATCCCATAAGATGCTGAAATTTATGGGATGAGCTATCGTGTAGCCTAGCTATTGTTTATATTTTTAGAAAAGTTGGAGTTTGATTTTAATGGCACAAAAGCCCAAAATGACCATTCTGTGCCAAACATATGGTGAATATATTGTTATGGAAACTTCAATTCAGGTTCCAGCGGGTTCGCTTGTGGTGGGTTTATGGTGTGAAGACAATCAGCAGGCCACAGTAGAAAACAACGACGACGTTTATTAAACACGAAGACACTAACACAAAGGTGGCAAATATACACGGCCGAGACGAACCCAGGGCAGCACACAGCAGCACGCTACAATTCACAGTAGCCTGCAAGTAGTAATAGATAGCAATAACAACTGCAGCACATAAAGCAGCTAGACAGAATTCAGCAGGAGAGAGAATCTTAGTAGCTTCACTTTACGGTATCTCCAAACGGCTGCAATTTTCCGTTGTCTCCTCGTTATAGCTGTATCTAACTGTCAACACACTACCACACGAGTGGCTACTACTCACAGAACTTGATCTTGATTCCACAATAAATACCAGGACTCGGTACACAACTCAGATCAGATCGTTTGTGCTCCACACAATGATTGTTCTCCGTGGCTTCGTTATCCTCTTGCAACTCGACACTTGTCTACGACTACGACCGACTACGATTGCAGATTGCGACTAGCGGCTTTTTATAGATCCCAGGAGTCTGGCCGAGAAGGATCTGAACCAATCAGACGTATCTCAGTTACTATTGGCTGGATCTCTAAATTTCCGGAAATTTCTAGTAACATCGATTTTGTCGCCAAGCTCTGAGGTAACTGACTTGGCACCCGATCAGCATTCAACAGAGTTGATCGTAAAACGGTCTTTCCAATAATTGAAATAGCCGTGTTGGGAAGTAGCATTACATGTTTGTAAGAATATGGAAATGTGTATCTTCGAAGAGCTAATAACGAATCATTATGAATGTGTTGAATTTAAATTTTCAATTGCTATTTGCAATATCCAATGAACAACAAGATTGTACTTTATTTTTTTTCTTTTAATAACTCTGCAAATTTGCTTCCTTTATTTCTGCTATATTCATTTATTATCATCCGGTACTATGTTGTTTTTATTTAAGTTACAAAATGTATTTCTGGATTTTTTGGGTCTATTTTATATTGTGTTTGATGACGTTAATGTTTTGAAAAAAAAGATGTACAATCAACTTTTGAGGAGAGGTTTCTTTCTTATATTTTTTTATAGGCGTGAGTGTGTGTGTGTGTGTGTGTGTGTGTGTGTGTCAGAAGTGCGAGTCGTTTTTAGTTCTTGGAAAACGAAATGGATATCTTTAAATATAGTTTATTTTCAG
>JAPMOR010063130.1:0-32073 GCA_026543865.1 Argiope aurantia | reverse complement strand
CATCGGAGGTCCCAGAGCTTGGCGACCATTTGGCGACTTGGTGACGAATTTGGTGACTTTGGAGCCAAAATGGATTATACCCGAAACTTCGAGAATTTTCCCGATCCGTCCAGTAGGAACCGAGATACGCCTCGAACGTTGCTGATTGGTTGAGAGGCTTCTAGTCCCGTCTCCTGAGACCTATAAAAGGGGCTGCAGCTGCCAGAAAGTAGAAGTCAGTAGGAGTCGAGAGTCGGAGAAATCGAAGACAGAGTGGACGGAGTCGTCGAAGTAGTAGTCAAGAGTCGTAGTCGGAATCGACGGAGTCAAGCTCGTGCTGAACTGAACTGAGTTGTGCGCTACTGTCTGCAGTAGATTCTGGTTGTATGCTACACGTCTTGGCTGAAGATAGTCGTCTCTGTGCTGTATATAGTTGTCTCTTTTGTACTGTCCTGTGTGTCTTCGTGTAAATAAATGTCGTTGTTTCTTTTTCTACTGCTACCTGCTGATTGAGCGTTCTCTACACCTATCACTTCCATTATCCAAACGAACCCCGGTAAAAAAATTCATAACAATATATATATATATATATATATATATATATATATATATATTATAATTAAGATGTTTCATTTATAAAAGGAATAAACGTTATTTACTTTTACCTTCACTCACATCTCTATAGAGATTCTGTGCTCAGGAATAAATACGCGCATAGTAAAGATGTAAAAGTGTCAAATTTACACTCCCAAACTAATGTTTTACAAAATAAATATTTTCAAATAATTTTTTGGATGAAAGTTGCATAATGAAATTAAATTATATATATAAAATACTCATGAAAATACTTGATTTCATTTATTTATCCGAATACATGAAAACAAGCATTGATCTGATTTCTGATAAATCACAAATGTCTGACTTAACTGAATTCAAATAACGAGCTATTAATTTGCTCTTACTTATTTTGTTTTCGATATTTTCAGAAAAATTTGAATAAAACTTTCAATCTGTAATAGATAGGATGTAAAACTTTTCGTTTATAATGATGTAAAAATGAAGCCGAGTAGATATCGCCAGGCTATCTCTGCCCGATTGATCGATGGCGAACTTCCAATTAATCCGTTTCAAATTGAAAGTTTATTCTGTGGTATCATCGTACAGTTTCTCCGAGTTAAGTAATGGCGAAGAAAGATTTAAACTTCAATTATTAATAAATAAATAAATAAAAAATTAAATGTACTTAGGGGGATAGGGATAGCAAAGACTACCACTCTTTAAAACATGCTATATCGATTTCCCACTAAAATTGCATAATGATTAATCCGCCGAAGAAAATTGTAACTAACCCTTTATTCGGGAAGTAAAAATGTAGAACTGAATTGGGGAGGTACGGTCTACGAGACCGCATTTTCTTTATACTCAAATTAAATTTTCTAATAAAAGTGTTAATATGAAAATCAGCCAATATGTACTGCAGATATTTTTTTAAATATAAATATGTTTTAGAAATTTTTCAGTACATATTATCATTAAAAAAAGTAATTGCGTTTGAACATACATTTTCTTCCCAAATAGATGTTACAACACATAATAGTTTTGGAAAAAACATCTCTGAAACTCTGCTTCATAACGAGGATCAGTACGTAGAATGATATTACAAAGACCAATTTTTAGAATCATCTACTAAGCCTTGTATAATACTGGAACACTAAAAGGGAGGTACGGTCTCACGGATTCGCGCAAAGAAATAGCTGAAATATTTTTAAAAGCAGACGTTGAGACCAGCTGAAAATGTGCACGTGTAGCGAAGGCACGAAACCAGAAGCTGCAGTATCAATCCATTCGATTGAGCTGAAAATTAAATAGCGGTGACCGAAATTCCATCTTTAGCGTTCTGAGATACTGCACCTCCCCAGTTAAGTGTTAAAAAAAGTTAAAAATAAATTTGAGGAGTCATGTCTAATAGCTTACGATACCTAATCACTCAATGCCTACTCCAACCCATCTTGAAGTCACACAGATAAATCTGAATGATTAGACCGGGCGACAGCATTGGCAGGAATGAATGCGATTTCACAAACGTCACGCAGGGAAACAGCTGAAAAAGTGGAGTCGTAAAGGTCAACACCGGCCAAGGTACAATTTTTCCCTGAGGAATACACCCCGCCATCGCCAGGGGATAGTTGACACCACACCATTTCTTTATCTACCAGAATGTGGAGTATCAACCACCATACAGGAAGCTTCACATCTTCTTATCTGAGGTACCTTCCAGTGAGATCGAATAATACATGTTTTAAATTGAAGCAGATTAAAACTAGAGACTTAAGAAAAAAAAAATACTATCTGAATTATTATTTTAATTTTTACTAAAGACTCTTTGTTATTACAAGTTTTTATAATAACTAATTTTGAAAGAAAAAATTTACAACTTTATTGAAAGTAGAAGTGATGTGAAATCTAAAGTAAAGCAGGAAATATGACATGGAAATTCATTTCAATGAAAAGATGCCTGCCAAAGCTACTATGCTCGAAAGGGGCATGAACTACGAGTGCCATATATGTTACTTATTGCGCTTTTGAACTACTTTCTTCACATACACATGTATATGAAGGCTCAATGAAATATACAGGCTGAATGAAAGTCTTCCTGGTGATCGTCTTCGTTTAAAATTCGATTAATTTGTATGATTCGGATGAAAATATCATATGCTTAAACTATCCAGTTTCTTCAATTTTTGAATTAATCCTTTCATATAGACACAAATTGAATCAATAGGCAAAGAGATGGATTTAATCTACAGTTATATATCTATTTGCATGTTTGATGTTAAAAACCTTTCCTAAATTTTCTTTTATAAATTTGTAGTTTGTATTATATATTTATTTATTTTCAATTATTAGTTTAACAGAATATTGACAGTCAGACAAAGTTTTCAATGAAAAATTAATCCATATTTGAAAAAAAAATGCAATTTTAAAATGTCATGCCCAATTTCATCTTAGCTTTTTTGTTTTCTTTCTATATTCAAACTGGGGAGAAAAAAAAGTACTCTTTTTTATCGGAATAAAGAAACTGAAATCATGGATATACACTTTAAAATCGGGGAGGAGAAACATTTTCTTTTAATCTTTCTTTTCATATTTCTTTCAGAAAAATGTCGATAAACTGGTGTGGTGCGGAAATTTGGAGAGGGATGCTAGCTCAGGAGTCTTCTTCGTCATCTGACAGAGGTTCAAAATTACGAGATCCTTCCAATATAGCCCTAGTGTTTCGTTTTAAAAAACTGGACTTTAATATAACTAAACTAAATTTCAGAAATATTAAGAGCTGGTCAATAATTTTCCAAAATTTGTTTTCACTAGGAGTTTCAGTTTAGAGCTAATGATATAAAAAACTCGAAAGAAAATAATTATTTTCATGAAATTCTATTATAGTCCCATTCTAATGTCATTATAATAGAGCTAGAGAAAAACTGTTACAATCCATGGATATTTCATCTGCCCTTATTCCAGCAACAAAGAAACTATATAGACTAGAATTATTTACTGCTGCATCTAACAACATATTAGCCGATGCAGCAATTTTATCGACAAATGTTATGCTATTAATAAAAGTACTCCCAGTCACGGAATCAGACAATTAGCGCACGTCTGGCGAATATGTTTTCTATACATTTTCTTTGAATAATGGTTAGTACACACCAAACATGTTTCAATCAGGATCTAGTAGCACAGGATATCATCTGTAAGGCAGAACGAAAAGAAGGATTTATTAGCGTTATTAGCCACAAAGTATATTACAAGAAGTAACATTTTGGTTAGTTTTACTCCTATCTTTTTCTAAATGGTCACCATTTATTTAAAGATGTCTCTGTCTGTAGTCATTTCTGTAAGTATATTTCTTTTTAAAGAAACGTTCTACTTACCCGCCTACATTAGAGATTGAATAAAAGTGGTTCAATATAAATATATTACTTCCTCTTATACAAAGTATACAAAAATAGTATAATAATAGTAAAATCGCCAAAATGATTGTAGTAAATAGAATAAATAGTGTATCTTATGACTAAAAAAATCAACTTGCATTTTATTTATGGAATCTTAAAGGGTGACTTTTAAAGTAATCAATATAATATTAAAATTCATTAGTTTAATTTTTTTAATTTTTCGTAAGCAAGTAATACGAAGATAAATAATAGTAATCATCAAAAAAAAATCGAACTACATATTTTGATGAAACTTCCTTCTTCAGACTTCTATGTTTTTAGCTTAGTTACATTAACGTCCCGTTTTAAAGCAACGGCTTTTTCTGGTACGGACCTCGTACCAGAAACCATATTTGCGCCGCGGCCAAATGACGAAAATAAGACCTCAGTTGGTACCCCTTCCCCAAACTTCCACACCACAGCAAAGAGAGGACCTTCAGCCCAGACGGACGGCGCCCGCTTATACGACGGATCTTCGGTTAAATAGTGTCTCGAACCTGAAATCTCCCTGTTCAGAAGCCGAGGCCTTACCACAAGGCCACCTAGGCACTCAGATTTCTTTCAGGTAAAATTTATATATAGTTTTGTAATTTTTTTTTCGCCTATAAACATAACGGGGGGAAAAATCGCTTCGTTGATTTACTTGATGCACAAACAGAATTTGGTGTTTGTGCGTCCGATCATGGTGCTGTAATCTTTCAATAATAAAAATAAGGAAATAATTTTTTCCCAAGCAAGACAAGGTACATTATGGCATGATCTATGTACTTTTATACAACGTTAGTGAAACTAAATAGCCAAGATAAGTCTACATATCCATATATATTTTACATACTGTCTTTTGGAACTCGGACTACTTTATCAATATGTAAATTCTCGAGATACTAATTTGGTTTCAAAGAAGTAAGTACTCCTTTTTTAATTGCTGCTATTGGCTATGTTATACGAAGGTTATTTAACTTCATAGATTTATATTTAACCATGTTAACCTGCTATTTGGTATTATTGCCTACAATATGTAATAACGTTGTTGTTTCCAATGTCACTTGCCATAGGCAAGTCCGCTGATTTTGAAATCAAACGATTTTAAGCCGAAAGAGACGTCTCTTATTTTAGTAGCGCCAACTAGGGCCAAGAGTACGATTTTGCTACTCACGCATCACATTCGCTTGCACAGCTCCTTTTTAAAGGGGGGCACATTCACAGATAGAACAAATGAAGGACAATCATTCCCGAACCGGGACTCGAACCCGGGACGCCCAGAACACGGGGAAGACGCGCTACCCCTATACCAGGACGCCGGCATATGTAATAATAAAAACCTAAAATAAATAATTAAAATATATCATTACTAAAAGGCATTTGCAGCAGTAATAAACAAATCAACAAAAGGTTCTCGCCTCTTTTCTTTCTTTTACACTAATGCAATACTGCATGTTTTGTACTACACAGTGAAGTGCAGAAAAAAAAAACTGAAAATGGATTTTGGGTGTTGGAGATTGGGCTAAAATTAAAAGGAAAACTGCTCTTCTTGGCGATTAATCATTTTGGTCTGAAGTAACTTGTGGAGAAAATGAACCACGGACTCGTGTCTGTTGTAAGGTATGAAAAACTGTTGACGGATGCGACCTAGGAAAATTAGGTAATGTCGGATGCATCGGCTCTTTTTTATTTTTCATTACTTTTTAGATTACGCTTTAAAATATGAAGGATAAGCAAACTGATAAGCATTTGCTTTCAGAATGTTATCGTTATTAATTGCACAGGCACAATTATTTGCCAAAAAACACATCAGTCTCCAGTTTTTGGACAGTGTTATATCAACTTAAAATTGAATATATAAATATATTCAGTTTTTCCCAGTTTTTTTGCTATATTTTTAAATTTCCTTTTATAAATTAATTTTTAAAAATATATCTTAAGCATATTTTTCATCAATATATTCCATTGTTGAAAAGAAACTTCAGCCTGTTTTCTCTGATATCGCAAATGTTTCATTCTGACATGTTTTTTCTCCTATGTCAATGATCCAAAATATGAACATGTTTTTTCTCCTATGTCAATGATCCAAAATATGAAGGATAGGACCTTTCCCCCTTTATTTCTGTAAAAGCCTAATTTTATCAAGTTTTTGAAAGTTTGATGTATTTATACAATTAAAGTTTAATTTTAGAATACAGCAGGACTAACAAAATATTTTTAACTGCGTCCACTTTGAAATGCTGCTATTCGTTCCTGCGATACAATTTATATGATAAGACATAGACAAGGAAATGCGTTGTACAATAAGTATAGATGTGCAAAGTTTCTAATATTTCATATGAGTATCAAATTTAAAGGTTTTTTTTTTTTTTTTTTTTTTTTTTTTTTTTTTTTTTTTTTTGCTGAGATAGCAATAAAGGTTATGCTACACAAATATTTGTTAGAAAGTTTTAACCACCAGTAATTCAGGCAAACTAACTAATCACCAAAAAAAGTTTAGCAATTTCATATAATTAAAAATAATAAGAAGCAAAATGAAATAATTATATCTAAATCTTATATGCGTAAGTATTGTTTGATATTTTAATTTTAAGGCAGTGCTATTTTTAAATGAATTTATTAGTATTTTTTTTTTCATTAAGTTCAATAGTACAATTCTGTAGTTGGTTATTTTTTTATTCGGATTGACTTATTTAGCTCAGACAGCATGACGAATTTAATGGATAAATTTTTTTAATTTTATTCTAATTCCACGAAGTTATCTTTAAAATCATTAATTTATCACTCGAAAGCGTGTTTATTGCTATATAAAGTATGCCTAAATCTTAGACTGTATATTCTTATTCCTTTAATTATATTACGTGAATTACCTGATCTACAGGAGTGGATGTGAAACTCTACCTAGATGATAAAACTGAATTGTTTAATAATATCACGTTAATTTAATTACAAGAGAAAAATCACAGAGTCAATTTAGACGAAAATGACGGAGGAAGCAATTTTACAATAAATTGAACTATAAATTGTTAATGTATCTTAGAAGAGTGAAAGAGTGAAATGTGAAATCTAATGAATCTTGGAAGATTAATTTCATTTCATAACACTTTCCTTACTATCTATCTATCTATATCTATACATCTCTATCTATCTATCTATCTATATCTATACATCTCTATCTATCTATCTATATATATATATATCTATACTTATAATAAAGCTCAATGTGTGTGTGTGTGTGTGTTGGCGCTCTACAGACCAGACCATTCATCCTACAGCTACCAAATTTGGCACGTGTATACCTTGGACGCCGGGAATGTGCACCTGGGGGTTATTTTTTCGAATTTTTAACTAGAATTTTATTTATTTAAAAATTAAGCGAAATTTTGACGTGTTTCTGCTATAACTGCCGAAAATATTACCGCACAAAAAAGATTTTTACATGAAGTTAAAGATAAAAAATTTATCTTTTAAATGATACTACTGTTTTAATCTTAAAATTAAATTTCTATTTTTAATGAATTTTTAAATAAATATTTTAACTATGTTTTTCAATAATTTTTTTCGTCAAAAATAAAAATGAGGATTAAGCACGTTTCGCATTCATGAGAAAAAAAATAGCTTTTTTCAAAGTGTTGCCATTACATTGATTAAAGCTCTAACTGAAAATAAATTAAATCTTTTCGGAAATGAAATCTGCAAAAATATAATTTTCGGCAAGTGTCTGTAGGAAATGAAACAAATATGAAATATTATTTTTTCAAAAAAATAAATTCAAGAAAAATTATTTTATGATCTTTTACACTCTCTATACAGGGTGTTAATTCAGTCCCGGATCCATTTTGATGTTTAATGACTCATAAAATAATGAAGATGTGAACAAACTTATGGCATTTATTGATGGAATAACTCATATATTTTAATTTTCAGGTTTGAATATTTTTACTTTTGTAAATATGCTCTGCGCGTGTTTTTAATTTCAGATAATTTCATTTTCCAGTCTAAATATCTGCACTTTTCTAAATATCGTCTGCTTATTAATTGCATTTTTCTCTCTTTTGTTTTTGGCAACTATTGAAATGTTATGTTTACTTTTGATGTGTTTGTTCTATGTAGTGCTTTTGTATGTGATGTTTTATTCGATCGGATATTAAGGAGAATGCATACATCACAAGAGAAAGCACAGATTTTATGGTGTTCATAGAGTTAATTTCCAATCAACTAAATCACTGACTTTTAAGAGTTAATTTCCAATCACTTAAACTGGCTGATTTATGAAAATTTGAAGATCACTATTCAATAAAAAAAGGACAATTTTAGATTTTCCGTCGATCGCTTCAAAGAAAATACGCCAATCAGCGCGCAGGTTTCTCAAGATTAATTGGCCTAAGATTATGAAAATGGTGAGTTTTTCTAAATTTTTAACATTTAAAACTTCATAAATAAGTCTTAGTTGATCGTGGAAAATAGAAACATTCATTCATTTATTTAAAATTTGGTGTGTCCAGAATATTTATCAGAATATGATACCTTACAGCATTAAATTAAGACTTCATAAGAATATATTTATAAGCAGGAACAAAATATTATTATTGATTTCATTTCAATCCTTTTGGAAGCAAAAATAAACTGAATTTTATACTGAATCTCAGAAATTTTTGTTGAATTATTGTTTGAGATATTACATAAACTATGAAAAATATTTTGTAGTTAACATAAGACTTAAATACCGAGCGATTCTGTTTGCAATACTCATATTCAATAATAATAATAATTAATAAATAACAATAAAGATGATAAATAAAATAAAACGCTTGGTTTTATTAAAAAATATCTTAATATTAATTGCAATTTCGTCATTTATATTTTTAATTAAAGTTGAAGTTTTACCGGAAATGACAACAAATTAGCAAAATATATATAGTAAATTGAACGAAACGATCTAAACAATATAAGTTTGGTATGACTATCAAAATTTGAAGATTAAAATTGTTTTGTTTGAGAATCTATTAAGAGACCAGTTACTTAAAATATTTAATTGAAAATTGTAGCGAGCGGTAATACTGGCGAACCGGATGGTCGCCAAAGGCGGCTAGTATATATATATATATATATATTGTTACAAACCTGCAATTCGGCTTCCCAGCGTAGTTTGTTCCATCAACAGAGAGACTGTTTTAAAGCCATCGGTAATGGACAGAATCCGGGACAGTCCCAGAGCTTGGCGATAAACTTGGCGACCATTTGGTGACTTGGCGACTAATTTGGCGACTTTGGAGCCAAAATGGATTATACCCGAAACTTCGAGAATTTTCCCGATCCGTCCAGTAGGAACCGAGATACGCCTCGAACGTTCCTGATTGGTTGAGAGGCTTCTAGCCCCGTCTCCTGAGACCTATAAAAGGGGCTGCAGCTGCCAGAAGGTAGACGACAGAGTCGCCGAAGTTGAAGACAGAGTGGACGGAGTCAGTCGAAGAAGAGTAGTCGGAATCAAAGGAGCGGAGTGGTCGGAAGCGATGGAGTCAAGCTAGTTCTGAACTGAGCTGTGCGCTACTGTCTGCAGTAGATACTGGTTGTATGTTACACGTCTCGGCTGAAGATAATTCTCTTCTGTGCTGTATATAGTTTTCGTCTTTGTGCTGTTCTGTGTGTCTTCGTGTAAATAAACGTCGTTGTTTCTCTTTCTACTGCTGATTGAGCGTTCACCACACCATACAACTTCCTCTATCCAAACGAACCCCATGTAAAAATTCGTAACAATATATATATGCAATTTTTTTTATTCACATGAAATTGCGGATTAACGTTCGATAGATAAAGATATGGATTGGTACAATTTTTATATTCTGACAGATCAAGATTTTTTTGTTTAGGAACTGTAATATTACCTTACAGATTTCGCAGCGGGTTTACTTCATAGTGGGAGTATGGCCTGAAAACCCAAACAGCAGGCTTCGGTAGAAAACAACGACATTTATTTACACGAAGACACATACGCCGAGCTCAGAGACGACAAATATTTACAGCCAAGACGAATACAGAACAGCAAACAGCAGCACTCTACAGTAAACAGTAGCCCACAAGTAGTAATCGAACTCAGCACACGAAGCGTCAAAACAGGAGAGCAGCAGAAGAGAGGATCCTCGGAGCTTCGCTCTACGGTCTCTCCAACGGCTGAACTGCTCTATGTCTTCTCGCTTTAACTACCGACTCATTACTTCTCACAACTGGTTACTACACACGCCACACGTCGCCACTTTCACAGAAGACAACAGGACTCGGCACACAGCAATTCAGCACTCGCTGCACACAAAACTGAACTCCGCCGTTGCTTCGCTGTCCTCTCGAATACTCGTTACTCGTCCCGATTCCGCTTCCGATCACGATTCAATTCACTCCTCCTTGTAACTTGAGATTGCCGGCTTTTCATAATTCCCAGGTGGCGGAGCGAGAGCCTTCTGGGCCATTAAGGAGTATAGGGACGTATCTCAGCTCCAATTGGATGGATCACGAAAATTCTCGAAGTTTCCAGCATTATCCATTTTGTCGCCAAAGTCGTCACCAAATCTCCGAATAGTCGCAAAGTTTGTCACCAAGCTCTGAGATCACTGAAGCGGCATCCACTAAGCACGCAACAGGGCTGTTCGTAAAACGGTCTTTCTTACGATGACACTATTCGTACTGGGAAGCAAAATTACAGGTTTTTAACAATTTATTCTTAATTAGAAATTAAAAAGTAAATTTACTAAAAAGAAGGTTCTAAAAATTTTTCAAAAATAAATAAAAGGGTAATTATAAACTTTTATATTTTCATTTCCTATAATGGCATCTTTTAAATTAAAAATTTGCAGTTTGAATTGTTTTCAGTTGAAATATTTTCTTTTAATTTCAATGGTGAATTTCCTTCTCATAATAAATTTCTAATCTTGATAAAACATTAACATTACTATTACAAGTATTTCCATAAAATAAAATAAAATAAACTTTCCCAACATATCAACAACAAAAGAAAATTCTGTTTGCATTAGAGTTCAAAGCGCCGTGTGATTTATTTTCTAAACAATAACAAACTAAAGCAACTCATCGTGATGAAACTGTTACATCATAATAAATATCAACTGCATTTTTCTTCTGCGATGAGACGAAAACTCTCTTTCCTCTTTTCACTGAATAGAGAGAACATTTTTGTCTCATACTTAGGGAGCATATATCTTAAATGACTTCGTTTTCCATCTCTTACTTTTCTTCTTACAAAAAGATATAAATTCCATCAGAAGAGAATTAGATTGAGTGATGACATGATGATGTCATGACTTAATGGCACAAGGATTTTATGAAAATGGATGGACAAAGATGTATTAATAAAAATGTATTATAGATCAGTCCGCCTTAAAATATTCCTTTGCTGTATTCAGGAAAAACGATGAATGGTTTGAGATAAAGATGCCTTGCAGTTTAAATCGTTATTCAATTGTCTTTTCGAAAAATAAAATGGAATTTGTATATTTCTATGCCTGCGGATATGACTGGAGATATACAAGGAAACTATCTGACTTTGACTCAAGATATTCGTAAAGAACGAAATATGGAGGGAAAGAATGCGTTATTTGGAGCAATTTTAGACATGTTAAATTAAATTATTAACTAAACAAAACCCCCAAGGAAATTTCAAGAGACATTTCTTGGTAAATTCACTAAACTCAGAATAAATAATGAATTATTTGAGATGAAGATGCCTAGCAGTTTAAAGCCTCATTCAGTTATCTTTTTGAAAAATAAAAGGGAATTTTTGTATTTCTATGCACGCAAATATGAATGGCGGTGTACAAGGAAAACTATTAGTCTTTGAGTCAAGAACGAAATATAGAGGAAATGAATGCGTACTTTGGAGCAAATTTAGACAATTTATTTAAACCCATAACTCGACAACAAAAAAAACCCATTAAAATTTCTGCAATTTTTTTTAATTTGTAAATTTTGAAAATATTATAATTCAAAAATAATTTGCATACTCTTTTAAAAATTAAAAAAACAATCTTTTCTGTGATACAATTGAGTTCCTATAAATAGTTCTTTCAAATTCTAATAAATATTGAAAAATATTTCTAAGTATATATTTCAATAATAAATTCATGAAATTGAAATCATTTTCATTGTTAAAGTAATTTTATCATTCTGTGATTTTTTGCTATTATTATCAATCCCATTTGATTATTTGGGTTTTAATATTAAACGGTTTTTGAAAATTTTGAGCTTTTCTAAAATGTGTGGTAATTTCTAATAAGTTCAACTTTAAATGTAAGCAATTATGAAAATTTTAAAATATTTTTCTTGAATACCAAGTGAAACATATAATATTTTATTTAAAATTTTATCAATCTATAAACTGGTCAAAACAGTTGGTAGTCAAAGGCGCCTGGTTTGTATCAAATAATGGCACAAATCTATTTTGTTAAAAAACATTACCTGCTGCTAAATATAGATACGTGTATTTTTCATATACATGAATCGTTGGAGGAAATAATAAATTAAAGCTTCTAGACTAAATATCTTTTAGTAATTTAATGTTAAATGAAAATTTTAATTCTTCTTTAATAAGAAAAATTTAGGGGAAATATGAATATTCAATTGCACCAAAAATTTACAATGAAAGTTTCAAATAATCTTTTGGAAATTTATATGTAAAATTCCAACATAAATAAAATTTCAGTAAAGAAAATATTCAGAGAAAATAAATTCATGTTTTGAATGTAAAATGGAATGTGTAATGTTAACAAAATAATTAAAAGTTTTCAATTGTACTTACAAAAAATATTATTTGGAAGGATGAATTTTCATTTAAGTAAAAATAAGCATTCAAAAAATTATTAGTTACAAATTTACATATACTTAAAATCGGGAGAAAAATAAGCAAAAAATAAATTCATACTCTGTATCTTAAATATACTGTGTATTTTCATAGAAACATTTCACTATCATTCTCTATATTAATAAGAATTATTCACAAGAAACAAAATTTTCATTTTACTGAATATTTTTCAAAATCATTCTAACGATTATAAATTACAAGTTTAAGCATAATAAAAAAATGGAAAGACTATTTTTAAGAAAAATAAATTCATATTTCTTGTAAAGAACGATTTATGCATTGCTATCGAAATAATTCAATATTAAATCTACCAAATAAAAAAAGTTATAATAAATAATTTATTCATAAAAAGTATGATTAAAATAAATGAAAAAAATATGAAAATAGAAAAACGGTTTAAAAGTCATTTCCGACATAATTGAGTAAAACTGAATAAATTTAATTAAATTATAAAAAATTCAATTTTTTTTCAAATTTTGAATTTTTATAAGGGAAGTTTTACTGTTTTTATAAGGGAAGTTTTACTGAATTAGAATTTTATCTAGTAAGTGGAATAATTTTAATCAATTTCTTAATAGTTCAATTTTAGAAAAAAAAGTGAAATTTTTAATTAAAAGAAATCTTTAAGGTTTATTCCAACAAATAATTTTTTTTAATAAAAGTAGCATGAAACAAATAATAAAAACTTTGAAAAGTTCTTTTAATTCTAAAGTTAGTCATTGAGAAGAAGTACGAAATTTAAAAATTGTAAATATCCTTTAGTTTGAATTTAATTTAAAAGAAAGCAATATTTATAATTGTATTTTCTTTTTATAATTTATCATACATTTCTAATACGAAGCAAAAAAATAATCTCGGGACGTTGATGCAAATTTTGTTTTTTTTAATTTGTAATTACATTAAACTTATTACCATTCATTTTTAAATTCTTTGTTCTTATAAGGGGTTAACAATTTTAAAAAAAATCAACTTTTTTATATTTTTTTTTTCTTTGCTTTAAATTATTTTTACTATTTTTAGAGAGTTCTAAAGAATGGGAAACATTTGAAATTTTTAATACATTTTTAGGCTCACAAAATCATTGTTCAAAATATTGTTATGAAATTAATAATCTTCCTAATTTTTTATTATGTCATCAGAATTGATTATCAAATTTTTGTCAGAAGGAAAGTTGCAAAAATTTATGATAGCGTAATTGATAATCTGAACTAACATTAAAGAGACTGAAGAGTAAAAGGATTTTAAAAAGTAATTATTATTATATATTTAGCATATTTACTTCTTATAAAGTAGTTAAGTAGCAGAAATTTTTTGAATGTGTGTGTCCTTAATTTTATGAATTTTAGAATTAAATAAACATAGTTCTTAAAATTGAAATAGTTATAATTTCAATGTATTTTTTCTTGTTTCTTAACCTATCTCGTTACTCTTATTCCTTAATTCATGAAATTATGTTTTCTACTGTTTATATATCCTTGTATTAGGGGAAAGATTTTTATCTTTCGTTTTTTTAATAATTGCATTTAATTGTGTACGTCTTTCTGATTCATAGTATAATTCAGATTTTGTAAAGAAACCCTGAAGTCATTTCTAGTGTTGCCAAAACTGGTTTACTGATCTATTTGTCTAATTATATTTATACATTATAGTCACCTACGATCATTTGCTAGTTACCTGATAATATTTGATTTCGGAAAAATGCTTTAGATATGACTTTATTTTCGTAATTCTGTCAAGTTGTCTGACACTGAAGCCATGTTTTTTAATCGCCTTACATATATTCAGTTTATTATACATATGAATCTTTATAATGGAGACATGTTTAATGGCATCACAGCACTATTAAAATTGCAGTTGTCAGTGCATCTATCTTCTAAATTTCGCGACATTGTATCTTCATATTTTATTCCACTTTTAAATCTTACAGATATTAAACAGATTCCTTCTTCTTTCGCTTTCAACAGCGTAAGTGATACATGATGTTAAATATTTGATGGAATAATAAAAACAGTTCGAATTTCACAGAAATTATGCAAAATATTGTTGGATTTTAGGCAAAAGAAATTAGGTTTATTAAAATATTGTCGAAATTAAGGAAAATATAGTGCACTTATTAAAAAAAGTATCATTAAAATTAAGAAAAAGATTTTTGAATTTTGAATGGGAGTTTTGCATTTAAAAATTTAATTTTGTGCTATATTTTCGGAGGTTATCAGGGAAAATAGGCTAATTTGAGCTGTTATTTTAATAATTAGTAACATTTCGAAAACTCGTTCCAATGTTCATATTCTTACCCTCCAAGATACATATACGCCACATTTAGTAGTTGTAGGTATTGCTTGTAGAATGCTAAAACATATACATGTGCACACATTAATATTTATTATTAGTATATATATATATATATTCTTTCCAGAAAAATATGCGTACATATGCACAGTAAACATTCAAGAAAGGCGCACTGTAGACACTATATTAATTTAATTTTTATTTAAGGTATTTTTGAACAATTCATTAAATATCAATAACACTTTCAGAAATTAAACTCACGTAGTTTTAAAGTAATAATAATAAGAAGAATGATGAAAAAAGTCTTCAAAAAACAGCTTTCGTGGACTGTCAATTAATCTTTAATATCTAGTTGGATAATCTTTATATCTAAGAATCTCTGTTAATCGTTTAGGCATAGATTGGACTAGCAGGTAGTTTTCTCACATGAAACATAATTATCTTCCATCATAATCACTCTTTTCAGCATAACTTTCGATGTTATATTATGTTGCCGAATTTTAAGTTCCAATAAGACCTATAAATGTTTGATGAGGTTTAAGTCTTACGATTGTGGAGGAATATGTAACTGATTTTTGATATTCTACTACAACCAGAGATTTACTTATGGGCAGTATGTTTTGGATTATTGTCTTGTTGAAGCGAAATGTTCTCAAAACCTATGCGCTCTATTTCAAAATGTCTTTTAATGTATTCAGATATCCAAAATGATTTAATGTGAAGTCTATAAAAGTGAATCAACCTGTTCCATTTGCTGCCACGCACCTCCAAATCATCAAGCCATCCCCACGTGTTTAACTATAGGCACAAGATTTTGCTTCTCAAAAGCCATAAAGTGATTTCTCCTTACCAGTTTACACCCTTTGATACCAAAGATACGATATTTGCTTTCATCATAGATTGTCACTTTTCTCAAAACTCAGAAAGTTTATTTACATACTCATTGGTACAATTTAAACGTTTTTGCCTATTGACAGCTGAAATGTGTGGCTTTCTACGTGCTACATGTTCATGTTAACCACCCTCTTTCAATATTTTCCGTATAGTGTCTTCCTGATGAGATTTTTAAAACTTTCTCTGATATCAATTATTATTTGAGAGGCAGTAATCTTTGGATTTAAACGTTCGGATTTCAGAATGTATCTGTTGTCTTGTAATGTTAGGTTAGATGGGCGTCCACTACGTGACTTCGGATAACACATTTCGATGACTTGTAATTTTTCATTTCTCTTTGGATAGACGAATGAATTCTTCCAACTATTTTTCCATTTCCTCGAAGAGTTTTTCTTTCATTTATTAGGCTTAAAATTTTTTGCCTTCCGCCCGAAGTAATCTCTTTTCCCTTTACAATCCATTTTAATTTAACAAAACACGTGCTATCTTGTAAAAATCTTCAAAATGCAATTTTAAATTTACTTAACAAAACTAAATACTTGTTTGCAAGTGTCTATCATATCAACAAGACAATGGAGGCTAAAAAATGAAAATTTGTTCGCATATATTCTTTTAATTTGTACCTGTACGCAAACTTTTTCTGATAACTTTTTATGTAATTTTAAATTATTATTATTATTACTTTAAAACTAGGTGTTTTTTTCTGAAATTATTATTGACATTTAATGATTGGCTTCAGAAATACCTTAAATGAAATTTAAATGAATATAGACATTACAGTGCCCTTTTTTGAGTCTTTAATGTTTACTGTGCATTTGTACGCAGACTTTTTCTGGCAAGTGTATATGTATGAATGACATCTTATTATGTCAGAATATTTTTATATTTATTTTTTTCTTTCTATTATAATTTTCTATATAAAATAATCACCATGGAAAATTTAGAGCTGAAAGTTCTATGATGAATTTCTGATGATGATATGGCATGAGTACTACCCTGCCACTTTTCAATATTTCTTCATTCAAGCATAACTTTTCCTATTTTTATTTTCTTCTTTTATCTGTAGACGTTTCATTACGATTTTCTTTCAAACAATTCTTTTAGCCATATTTGTAAAAATGGAATTATGTAACCGAATTATTACTAATTTCCTAACATGGTATGGTTTTCAAACTATGTGCCCCAATTTCATTAATTTCATGTCTCTCATTATTGATAAGTCACCTGTGAGCAGAAACATTATTAATAAAACAGAAGTATTTTTTATTAAGACACTAAAAATAATAATTCATTTTTAAATCAAAAGCATGAAGTTGAAAACAAGAGTTGTAAAAGTAAGTATAAGTAAAAGAGTTGTAAAAGTAGTAATAATCTAAATGGTTAGAAATTTTAATTCCGTCTACAATTCCAAAAATTCAATTAAAAAAATCTGAATTTTTTTTATAATTCCATAATTTGTTATAATATTTACACAATCTTGTATAATTTTTTCAAAATTTTCGACTAAGATGTCACCTTAAAAAGGGTTCAAAATTTAATTAATTTGATTAATTGATCAATAAAATATGAAAAACGTTTTCTATAATAAATTATTAAAGGAAACGCACACATGTAAAAAATTCTAGAATTCTGTCACATATGGAAGTGAGAGAAAAATTTATCACAAAATCCCTATTTAAAAAAAAATGAAACAAGGTAAATAAAAACCACTCATAAAAAGTAGTGTGTAAATATCTATATATAGTGAATAAATATATTATGCGGTATGAGTTAGTCTAACAAAAAAGATTCTATTGTAAGAAAAAAATGGATGGAAATGCAGAAGTTCCTCTTTTTTCCTTAAAACTCTTTTTTTATCACTATCAGTTGCGCTAACTAATGAAAGAATAAATGAATCTCTAAAGAACCCATCATTGTAATTACTTTCCCCTAAAAGTAAATGACGGAAACTTACTAAACTGTTCTCTGGTTATATTTTTGACATGTATATAAGAAAATTTCTTTCACTAGAATAGAAGACACTGTTTAGCTAACAAAAACCAGTACTCAATTTATTAAGTTAATGTAATTGAGAACAAATACGAATTATAATAAAACGCATTTTTTTCATACTTGTTTTAAATATTCATTAATTTCGTATTTACCTAGTGAAGTCTTTTTTTGGAGAAAATATGGTTGTAATGTGAAAGAAATTTTTTTTTTTATCAGTGTAAGGGTGAAAAGAAAATTTTAAGGCTACATAATTCTAATTCAGTTTAATTTAACTTATCCAAACTATCATTCAAGTAAAACTCGATTGTTCAGAATTTCCAAAAAGAGGAAAAAATATTTATTTCTTTAAATATTCAATGACTGTCATGAAATAGCATAGGGAATTGTCTGAAAATACGTTAATTTCAGTAAAAATTGATAATAAAAAAAATCTACATTTTTATAAAACCCTCGTAGTGAAAAAGCATCAGTTAAGTGGTTTGCTTAATTCAACAATAAGCATATTAAATTTTATTTTTCTGTCTGCAAAATTGATTGAGATATTTAAAAGCAAATTTATCGTTTGGCACAATTTTTTGTGTGTATCAGACTCAACATTTTCATTATACAAATCGGGGCTATACTCATATGACAGTAGATTATTAAGAGGGTAGAATCAGAAAATAATAATGCATTTAATATTGTTTTTTAATTAAAAGAATGATCAATCGATGCATTAATTAAAATATTTACAAAAAAAAACCCTTCGAAAATAGGACTTAACAAAAGTGCATTTTCTTCTAACAATATTAAGAGTACACGATAAATTTCATGACCTTTGATATCAGGTCAGAATTCTTAAATTCATCTGTAAAAATCTACTGCGAAAAAATAGGCATATTATGCACAGATGAAAATAACCAAGATCATAAATACAGTGACGTTTATATTACTCTGAAGCGAGGCTAGCATTGCTATTAAATAGAGCATAATAAATCATCATTTCAAACGTGGATGGTAAAATTTACAAAGGTATGATGTACTCACTCTCCAGATGCATAAAAAGTTTCAATACATTGAATGACATACATGGAAGGGAATCAAGATGCACGCTGAATAGGGCTTCTAGGAAGAAGTTGAAGTTCATTGACAGGGTAATAATAACACAGAGTTAAGGGTAATTTCCCACCTCTGATTACATTTATTGTTATAAGGCTGCCTATATTGACTATTTGCATCATGAAAATACAACTTACATTTTCTGTAACATAAATTAAATGTGTTAGTTTTAGAAAAACGAATAAAGAAACGATAAAGCAATATGTAAAACTTTCTCTAACACAGTATTTTCCCAAACAATTACTGCCTTACTGGATTGGAAAACAAGATAATGATAGGACATTCATTGCTTTAACTAATTTATTTTATCAAACAACTTATGAATGAGGCTATTGAAGTAGAAACCTGACATTTGGAAGGTGGCCAGGAACTCGGAGAGTTCATAAAGTAATTGATCATGCAGTCAGTTTTTTATTTATATTTTTATTTCACACTCAAAACTCGCAAAATAACAAAAATATTCACAAGTATCCTTTTTTCATATTTACTAAGTATTATAATATTTAATATGATTTTTAAATTATTGAATTTTTCTAAATTGAAATTTCCTAAACGCTTTTTAATTGAGCGGTAATTTACATATTGATTTAATATGTATAAAATTTAAGAAAAATTACATTTTATGTTACTTGAAATCTAATTGAATAATAAATGTATTTCTAAAAAATTTATAAATTCTACATTTTTATACAGTCCCCTAGTCCCACCAATGGTTTTTTTAAAATAAAAAGCTGCCTAAATTTTAAAATATGCAATAATAATTTTTTCATCTTTTAAAGGGGTACGGGATACACAATTAAAAATTTATTAATTAATTTAGAATTTTGAAATTGTTTGTATTGATTAACCATATAACTAATATTCAAAATCCCTGAATAAAAGTTTTTTTTTATTTTAAATTTAATTTCTTAAAGAAAAAATAAGATTTATTTTAAATCTCTAATACTGAAAATATTTTTGGACTATTCTTATTTTTTTTTTACAAAATTAAACACAAATATATAAAATTTAAGTTTGATTAAACAATTTAAAAAATATTGATTCTATAAAAAATAATAAAGACTGCATAAAACTAACCTTAGAAAAATAGAAACGATTCGAACATGCATGTATTTTGAATATATAAAGCTAGAGATAGCCAAGGAACAAAAAAAAAAAAAAAATGAAATCTATTATCGCAAATTTCAAGCTATCATGTGAAAAATTATTATTTTTATGTTATTATTTATCTTAATTAATTTAAGACATTAACCAGTTTAAACCGGTTTGAAACAATCACGAGACTTCTCTATCGGTCTCTATCCCTCTCTCTCTATATATATATAATGATAAATTTTTAAACTTTTATTTTCAATTTCCCTAACTGGCAAACAAATTTTCACGAATCAGGCAATGACACTGTGATTTCCAAGGAAAATACAACAACAGACGTGAGATAATTTAAAAGCTATACAGTGAAAGCCGACTCCAAAATAAAACTACATTAACAGACGATAGATAATGGAAAAACTATACTGTGAAAGCTGACTCCAAAATAATATTACATTAGCAGACGATAGGTATTTCAAAAGCTATATTGTGAAAGTCGACTCCAAAATAAAAAAAAGGCATAAATAGCCAATTTATTACCCACGCATATTGAGACTTGAACAATTCGTTGCCTTCAAATTGCTTCAAAAACCTCAAGCCATTATTGGGAATTATGTCATCATTGGAAATTATGTCAGCAGCAGGCAGTCAGTACCGCCAGATAGGACTAAATGGCTATCCAAAGGACTTTGGCTATCCAAATTCAGCACTTCTGTCAATACTTTCTAACATTTTGTGGATAAAGATGTAAATGAAAATAAATAAGGAAAAAGTGATAATCAAAAAGATGAAGCAAAAATGTGGATAACAAACAATACGAACTAAGAGAGAAAGAGAGAAAATAAAACTGCGAATAAAAATAATTAACCATAAACAGAAAATAAGAAGCATTAAAGAGAAAAGGACAAAACGGAAGGGGAAAAGAAAGGACAGAAAAGGAATAGAATCTCACACACATTATTTACAAGGAACAGCATTCACAAGATAACTCGGATGATGGTAGAATTTCAGTACCAGATGCCCTTAAGTGTGCAAGAATGACCAACTCTAAATCTATTTGAAAAACGATACTTATGTTATAGAACCCAAAATCCAAAAGAAGTGTGCCTATTAAAAACTGTCCTTTTGTTTTTGAATCGATGCAAATGTGATATATGAAGAAAAGGGGAGAGGCAGCAGAAAATGTAATGTTCATTTGAATTAGCTCCACAACAGCAGTTATATCTTCTAAGCTGAACCAAAGTCGAATTTTAGTTATAACTTGCGCAGTATATTTGTTGGACTCGCCCCTGATTTTCTTCAGATGCATGAAAAATCCAATGAATAAAGTTCAAAATCAGTCAGTCAATGCATTTTTTTAAAAAGTTTGATAGAAAGAAAGAAATTATTTTAAGTTTTATTAATTTCGTATACAAATGGAAATTCGTATACAAAAAAAGAGAAGTGAAGATAAATGAAAATATTGAAGAGTCTTATTTAAGAAGATTCAGTCGGAATGAAGGAAAATAGCTATGGAGTTTTCTTATGTACGCAGTGTTTCCGAATTACAGGAGCATAGTTTTGGGCTATGGCAGGACACTATTCTTTTACTTGGGACGTTTCTGGGATTAAAAAAACAAATTCAAGGGGAAAATACACAAAGTATTGACGTGATAAAAAGTTTTTTGAAAATCTGTTCAATCCAACGAAAATATTGAAAATTTACTAAACATTTAAAGGGAGTTAATACTCTTTGTAGTTGAAAAGTGGCGAAACTTCTCATGAGTTGGAAAATCAATTAACGGAATCTTTTGGAAATCAATCATGCCTAATGATAAAATTTTAAATGATGATTTAAGATTACTCTAAATAACTTTGAATTGTATGCAAAGCATTTTCACTGATTTTCTGAAAAATTAATAAATGAAAATAAGTTTCACAACTTTCACTGAAATTGATTCATATCATGTGTTTCAATGTGAAATCTAGTAATTGATTTTTCAGCCATTTTCCTCTATACCAGAATATTGAAATATAATACATTAATATATTTTCAATGAGAAGGGTAACATAGTGATTATTTAATCATTTGCTAAAAGAAAATTTGGCTTCTCACCAGTTGCGCCATCTAATAATGTATTTTAAAAACAAAACACATCAGGATTAAAAAGTAGAAAATAATTCAAATATATATTTTTGACAGTGTGCTGATAAGAATGCGTTCCAAAATATTTAAAAATTACTTACTTCAATATTAATTGAATTTAATAAATATTATTAAATTTTATTTAAAATAATTTTAAAGGGAATATTATTTTTAAATAAATTGAGATAATATTTTATATGACAACAGCACCAGCCTGGAACTGAAATATTCCCTCGATATCATGACTTCAGGGAGACAACTGAAACATTTATTGTGATATTTTTCACCCAATTAAATGCGCAATGTTTTATAATGACGCTATTTCAGAAAGAAAACCTTATTTAAAATATTTTCAAAAACTCTTTTAAAAAAGTAGTTATGAGTAAATTGATGCAATTTTCTGCAAAGTCAGTTAAATCCGCATTTATGCAAGTATCTTTCTGCGTTTATTTAATTCCATTACGTAACTATCATCAAAAAAGTAATTCCAAAATAATTACTTTGTAAACATTATTTTGAAAGAGTAAATGCTAATATTTTAAATCTTAATTACGCGCATAAGTATTCATAAGCGTAATTACAATGAAAATAAAATAAAATGAATTATCTTCAAGCGAAGATGATCGGATAAAGACGTTTGATGCGGTGTTAGGAGGCCAGCGACCTCGGTTTTCAGCAAAGTCTCTTCAAAATTCGATAAATTTCTTTCATTATAGAAAAACCTAAAGTCACAAGTAGAGTACCCGCAAAGGTCTTAAAGTCAATTCCGAGTTCAGAAAAGTCCATCATCAGGAAACTGTATCACAAATATTTGCAAGCAATAAAAATGGTTCTCAGTGTAAAAACACATATATACAAACAACAAAAAATGTGTACAAAAAACTATATACAGTATATACATATTACATGCCCATGACTGGAATTCTTTTGGAGCTTGAGAAACTTTTACTTTATTTTTGAATCCGGAAGATTAGAGGATTAGGTAAAAATGCTGTTCTGAATGAGGAGAAGATTTCTTATAATAATCCGGCACTTCTCACAGTTCATAACCGTAGATAATTGAACTATTTTTTTTTTCTATTTGCATTTTCTGAAGGTTGAAGAGAAACTATTTCTTTTGTATCCGGATAGACAGAGGCCAATAAATGATGATCAAATAATTTCTAAAGATTACTATTGTAGATTTTTTTACTAAAATATTTATATATGTATTCATTTCAAGTTAAAAAATGCTTGATGCTTCATAATCCACTCTGCACAGACAGTAATTTCATCTTGTTCAGTCATTTCCAAATGTGCCAGAGGGTCATCAAAAGTCAGATACTCGAAAAACGGAATGAGGAATGGGTTTAGTGTGATGTTGGTGGTAGCTGGTTCTGGTTGAGGAAGGTTTAACACTTCGTCTATGTTAGAATTCGAGTCAGATTCTTCCTCGTAAAGTGGCAGAAGTGTTTCATCAACGGAAGTCCCAGCATCATTTTTGGCATTAACTGGCTTATGATCCATTGAAGTTTGACATCCATTATCTTGTTTTTTAAATTCAGTCATCAGAAAATTCTTCCATAACAAAATAAACGGAACAAAGAAAACGCAATAAATCCAGTCATTCATTAGAAATACACGAAAATAAATCCACATGAATGTGCCCACAGAAGCATATCCTAGCACACCCATTTTATTCACCGATAAAAATAAGTTCTTAAAAGAGCTCAAAATCAAACTCAATACAGTTTCAATTATAGAAATGACCAATCAAACAAAAATACTGCTTAAAAGAATCTCACTTTTTAAAATTACATTGTTTCTGTAAAGTTAAGTAAACACTGTGATATTATTTTTATTGTTACACAATACCAGAAAACAAGGCGTAATATTCTATTTTAAGCGCTATTGTAACTTGTTCTGTTGTAGAACAAAGCAGTTGTTTATTGTTAAAAGTGGAGATTTAATTATTGCAGAAATAGCCCTTTAATTTTAAAAAATCAAATATATTAAGAATTTAATTATAATTATAATCATTTCTTTATATATATATATATATATATATATATATATATATATATATATATATATAAAATTTCCTGTGATTGCAATTACTGACGGAGATAAAGTGCAATACTTCCTGTAATATTTCCTTTCCATTTGTGAACTTTGCATATTTTTTACTACATTCCTAAATACAAAATATAAAAAAAATCGTTACGAATTATAATGAGATTTAAATATGGAATTTTTGATAACCTCTATTACGAGTGAATAATTAAGTGAGTGAGTATTCTCCTAGGGCAATATCCCTTCTCTGGATATTTTGCGCCGATACCAGATGAATATCTAAAATATACAATTTAAAACTATGCAAATGTGAAATAACTTTATGATCACATATTAAAAATCATATGCTCCTTATTTAAGGAAAAGGATCCTAAATTAAGAGCAACGATATGAAGAAATCAAATTTCTTTGATAAAACCAGCCTTCTTTAAATAAAGGAAAACATAAAAATGAAGTTTATGTCCATTTAAAAGCAGGAGACAACAAATAACTGAATCAAAATGTTTAAGACCCAATGAGTTCAGTAATATACATTCAATTAAAAAAAATCAGATAATTAAATCATCACTACATAGGTTGCAAGTTGGTGGTGTTTGCTGAAAGAGTACTGTTTTATGAGATATTCGATAATACCCAATACATAATAATGTTAAAATAACAACGCATTGAAAATTTAGGGAGGGCACTAAGTTTCTATAAAAAGTTGGGAAGTGTGCAGTGTATTTTCGGTCTCAAAGTTCCAATGACACAAGCAATTCTGGAAAAACCAGTTACGAATACAAGACCACCCAAAATCATGACATATTTGTATAATTCGTCCACTAATTTTTAGCATTGTCTGCTGTTTTATTTCCTTGAATACCCACGTGAGAAGGAATCCAAAAGAGAAGGATTTCAAAACATTTCTTAATAGATCTTTAAGCATATTCCTAGCATCCGAAATTTAGGCAAAATCTCATGTCTTTCGAATGGGGACAGGAAAAGATCTCCAAAGATGGGAATAAATCACCTCCTTTTTAAATATATTATTCGACATATTCTGTATAGAACGATATAGATATGTGATATCTAAGGTAAAAACTGAAGTAAATTCTTTTGACTGATAACAATGCTGTCACAAGCATACGCATAGCCATCATGAGACTCAGCCTTGGATCCATCAGTGTATATAGGAAAGTAGTCGCTGTACAATGTACAGTGTACATGTCCGTGAGTAGATATGAAATAAGGAATAGTTAACCATTTTTGGAATGGATAAAAAAAATGATGGCATTTTGATACCAAGATTGTACTCGAAAAGAACTTTCGTTATAAATTTAAATATCAAGGAAAAATTTTAATAATTTGCTCTAAATACATATTTCCAGATGATCGATGAAGGATCTGCAGATTTTGAATAGTGAAGCATGGCTATAATTTAAAGGCTTTCTCGTTAAAGGATAAGACGTTTCTTTAAAACATGGAAATAGCAACAAACACTGTCTTAATACACTATGTCAGAGCCTTTCTGATTTCTTTGCATCTTTCTTTCTTTTTCTTTCTTGATTTCTTTGTTTTCACTTCAGTGCATTGTTCTTGCCATGAGGAAGAGGGAATTTTATCGATAGATAACAACCGTTAATTTCCTTATAATTAATAAGAATAAAATTAATCATTGGTACTGAAAATCTGTTTCTTCAAATTTCATTTTCTATATTACACATGTATATAATAATGTTTAATTTCTTAATATAAAATGATATATTTGAAAAAGGCTTAGTTTAAAACTAAAGATAAGAAAATTAGAATTCAGTTGTCCCGGGCTATTCAGTCAGTAAAGATTCAATCTTTATATGATATTAGTGATATTACAATCACTAATATATAGCAACTTGAGAACAGCAGAGAAATTTAAAATAGCTAATGATTAGCTGATAATTAAATCCTATATACATAAAAAATTTGCCATTGAGACACAAGTTTTAAGAAATTTTAATTCTTTATCAAATTAAATAAAAATAGAATTCTCTTCTGAGAAATATGAAAGAAAAATTGAATAAAAATTATTAAAAAGCGTGAAAATAATTTGAGAAGATAATATCAAAGGTATTTTAAAGACTAACATTTATATTTAAATACAAATTGTTAACATATACAATTTCAAATACTTCCACAATAATTTGCACTTATATTACAGACATAATTGGTCATTTCATCTTAATTCTATCTAATTGAGATTGTAGGCTTCTTTATGATGATACGTCTGTTCTTTTTACCAAATGCAGAATGAATACCAAAATTGAGCATTTATATGATTTACAAACGCATAATGCTCCTCCATAAAGAAATATTTGGTCAAGATAAATGTCACCTGTAGCAAATTAAGCCTGATGTTACTTCTTTGAAAAGTAAGCTACTTTCTTGTCTACTCAATCCTCGAGGTCGATCCAGTAAAAGCTGTGAAATTGTTATCATAGCAAATCTCTCAAACTTGATACGTAATTCTTTTATGCAATCTAATATATAGAAATTCAATATTTTTCCATTCACTAGATCACCTTCGGCGAGAATATCTCTAAATCATGTAAGCGAAACCCATTTAATCTTCTTTTTACAACGAAACTCTTCGCATATTGCTTCAGTCTTGATGACGTCACGTCAATCGTTAATTACGTCACAATAACACAACACCATCCTATGTGGATGGAAGTAATCTGGAAACTTTATGGTGCCAGAAATTTGTGACGCAGCTAAAACACTAGCAAAGCGAATAATTCCTCTTACGAATATCAATCTGCAACAAACGGCATTTTTCTAATGTTTTTCACAATTCGGAATTTTTTTCCGAGGTCGAATTTTGATGCTATAGGACATCAATAAAAGAAAGAAATATACTGAAGTCGGATACTGAAGTCGTAAATATAAGAGAGTTCGAAGAAGGGCGATAAAAATCTTTTGGCAGAAATGAAAGTTTAATATGAAAAATGAAAACTTTCTTTCTAAAAGAATAAATAAAACTGCTCAACTCCTTAGTAAGCTTAATAAAAAAAATCGTACACAATTTGAAATCTACATCTATTTAGTATGCTGTTCAGTACAAAACTGAAGATTTAAATCAGGCACAATTGTTTTTAAAACCATTTAGAAAAGAAAACATAATTGAACGAAATAGCCAATACATTTAAAATTTAGGATACAAATTCTAATGCCTTGAAGATTAATATCAATCATAAAAATCATAAAATAGTTTTATTTCATTGAGTAAATTAACTCTTAATGGTTAGTTTACTTTAATAAAATGATGTTTCATTAATTTATTTATAGATTTATAATTATTTACAAAATAGAATTTCAAGCATATATAATGCATTCATGATGGATTTGATTGGCATATCTTTAAAGATGTAATGGATCTGGAATGCTTTCTCTTTACTTTCTTTTGCATGACGTATACAAACCGTTAAAAATTTGAACTCGAAATTTAGATGAATCTGTCCATTTCACACTTCCCTGTGTTTGAAATATATATATTTTAAAATTATATCTGTCAAATGCAGAGAAAACGAGCTAAATGGGTGAAATTTGAACATGCACCAAATGAGAAAATTCCTATCCTATTTTGGATGAATTTCAATCATTGGAAATTTGTCTATCCATTTGTCAGAGCACCAGAGAAAACTATAGTTATAAAATGTAAAGATCTAGGCAAATGAAATTTGCTATACAAATGTAGCATTTATAATATAGATATGTATCTAATTTAGAACCAAATCCTTGAAGATCTTGTTATTTGTCGGTTTGTGATTTCTTACGAACGCACACGCCACAATGCAAGAACGCTATGAGTTAAACAATTGATATTAGTATGTGATATCTTGATTTCAAATGTCATTCTATGTCAAATTTTGGTTACATTCGATGGGGATAGAAAGGTCTCCAGAATGTATACTTGAATTTTCGGCATTTATGTATTAACATGTCTGCGATTATTAATCATCAAAAATCACATACAAGTTCAGTAAAAACAATATTGTTACGAAATTTTCTGCCGGGGTTCGTTTGGATAGTGGAAATGATATGGTGTAAAGAACGCTCAATCAGCAGGCAGAAGTAGAATAAAAACAACGACGTTTATTTACCCGAAGACACACAGGACAGCACAAAAGCGACAACTATATACAGCACAGAAGGCGATTATCTTCACCCGAGAAGTGTAGCATACAACAGCACACACAGCAGCATACAACCAGAATCTACTGCAGACAGTAGAGTACAGTTCAGTTCAGGACTAGCTTGACTCCGTCGCTGCTCACCGTCGTTTTCGCCTACTCCGCTCTGTCGCTTACGACTCCTCCGCTCAGTCTTCGGACTTTACTTGCCTGCTCTGGCAGCTGTAGACCCTTTTATAGGTCTCAGGAGGCAGGGCTAGAAGCCTCTCAACCAATCAGGAACGTTCGAGGCGTATCTCGGTTCCTACTGGACGGATCGGGAAAATTCCCGAAGTTTCGGGTATTATCTATTTTGGCGCCAAAGTCGCCAAATTCGTCGCCAAATCGCCAAATGGTCGCCAAGTTTGTCTCCAAGCTCTGGGACCTCCGACGTGCCAACCGGACTCCGTGGACTTTAAAACAGTCTTTCTGTTGATGGAACAAACTATGCTGGGAAGCCGAATTGCAGGTTTGTAACAATATATTCCCACTCGAAATCGATTTGATTACCGTTGTTCTCTAAGGTATGTTTCTATTACGCAGACACAAGTTTTCTTTAATATACAATGAAGCACACAGCTATCTCGAGGGAAAATAAAAATCTGAGCACCAGTGACTATCGCCACCTTAACCAAGATCAACGATTTTGTGTTAAGACTTTTAATAAGGAATTATATCTTTATTAGGGAGTATGTCAGAAAATTTCGTGGAGACAATTACCATTGGTTTATTTTTCAACTAAAAACCAAAGAATTGTTTTTTGTTATTGTGATTTATGCATTTATTCGTTTTTGCTACTTTTTAGAAAGTTGTTAAAAACAAAAACTATTCATGAATCATATCTAGCTTCTTATATTTACAATACTATTACCTATTGCAATGCTGAACATTTACCATAATGGATTCAGCTTTCAAGCTAATTCAGTGTAACACGTTTCAATGAACTGGGACTTGTTATCGATGCAATTACCGAGACTAAATGAGAGTAACTGTACTATCAAAGAGGTTGATTAGTTCAACACATCCAAGCTGAAGGTAATAGATATTCCCTCTGGGACTATATAGTGAGGGAAACTGTCTTCCCAATTTATCATGTAAAATGATGACATATATAATTAAGTATAAGCATTTATCACAGATTTTCTTTCTTACTTCAGTATTATTAATCTTGTTTTTCTTTATGAACAATCCGCATTACGATTCAGAGCCAAAATATTAAACTAGAATCTTAATTAGATGATATTGTTACGAATTTTTACCGGGGTTCGTTTGGATAGTGGAATTAATATGGCGTAAAGAACGCTCAATCAGCAGGTGGCAGTAGAAAAAGAAACAACGTCGTTTATTTACACGAAGACACACAGGACAGGACAAAAGAGACAGCTATATACAGCACAGAGACGACTAACTTCAGCCGAGACGTGTAGCATACAACCAGAGTCTATTGCAGACCGTAGCGCAAAGCTCAGTTCAGCACGAGCTTGACTCCGTCGATTCCGACTACGACTCTCGACTACTACTTCGACGACTCCGTCCCCTCTGTCTTCGACTTCTCCGACTCCTACTGACTGACTTCGCTGTTCTCGAACTCGGACTTCGACCATCTGACAGCTGCAGCCCCTTTTATAGGTCTCAGGAGGCGGGGCTAGAAGTCACTCAACCAATCAGGAACGTTCCAGTAGGAACCGTGTCTCGGTTCCTACTGGACGGATCGGGAAAATTCTCGAAGTTTCGGGTATAATCTATTTTGGCGTCAAAGTCGCCAAATTGGTCGCCAAGTCGGCAAATGGTCGCCAAGTTTTCGCCAAGCTCTGGGATCTCCGATGTGACACACGGACTCCAATAATGATGACTTTAAAACAGTCTTTCTGATAGTGGAACAAATTATGCTGGGAAGCCGAATTGCAGGTTTGAAACAATATTTTTTCAATTCTTGTGATTAATATTTGATTTCATTAAAAGATCATCTGTGGCTAATGACAGCTCATGCTGCATTTTGTGTAAGAGAAGAACTCTGTCTAAGAACTTCCAATTTTGTTCACTAGTTTTGAATTGTGACAAAGGTATTCATGAATTTGCGATAGTAATTAATTAAATAATTAATAATTCATTAATTAAAAAATTAGGAAATAATTTCATCCGAAGCAAAACACGATATTTTAGAGTTTGTACTATTGCAAATATATCTGGACTTTTTTTTTTTGTATGCATACTCTGCCACTAGAATTTGTCCCCTAGTTTTAGATTCACTCTGTATTTATATTTTAACTTGCACTGCTTAGAGTTTTACATTTCAAATGCAAAAAAATTTTAATATTCAAAAAAAGTTTATTTCATGATTCTAAAATCACCCTGTATCTATGCTATAACCCAGCAGCTGGTAGATTTTATTTATCAAGTACAATTTTGTAAATCTATGAAAATGAATAAGGAAACCTAAAAATAATTTTAAAAAATTACTTTAAATTCTGTTGTAAATTTTATTAGAACCAAATAAATCTCTTTAATTTTCTCTATACAAATTGACATATAGGTAGAAATACAAAATCAGCTTTATCTGATGACATTTCATTTATTTCAAATAATTATATCTCTCATGGGGTTTTGGAGTTTGTAATACTAATCTAGTTATTATTCCCTTATTAAATTAGAAATATATATTAAGTTTAGAATGCTTTATTAATTTATTATATAAGATATTTGAAATTTCTGTCTGAAACGCTAAAGTTGTCTTTAAAATTACACATTAATGTTCCAACATGCCTTTAATATAATAAATATGGTGCATGAATGTGGATGATATACTCAATAAGTTTGATGGCTTGAATGATGAATTGCAGAATTTTATCGGAAGGTACGAAATTTAATACACACGATATAGTTCAGAGCAATGGCTTTGAATAAGCACTTCTATGTACTTTCATACAGCATTAGTGAAACCACATAGGCAAGATAAGTCCATGCATACATATATATTTTACATACTGTTTTCTGGAATTGGGACCATTGTATCTAATTGTAAATTCCCGAGTTAATAATTTGATTTCAAAGAAAAAGTAAGCCTTATTCCTTAATAATTGCTGCTCCTAACTATGTTCCTAACTATGAAAGTTATCTAACTCCATCAGTTTTACATTTAAGTGAGCGGAATCTGTTATTTGTTATTATTTCCTACAATATATAATTATTCACAAAAAATGAAAATACATAAGAATGTATCATTACTAAAATATATTTGCAGCAATAATAAGCAAATCTGTGGAAAAATTCCTGCATCTTCACTCTCTCGAATACTAATGAAATATTTCATGTTTTGTGCTACAGTATAAAGTGTAGAAAACTGAGAATGGATTTGGAGTATTGGAAATTTGGCGAAAATTAAAAGGAAAACTACTGCTCTTGGCGATTAACTGTTTTGGTACGAAGTAACTAGTGAACCGAAGAAAATGAACCATGGACTCGTGTATGTTTGAAATTATGAAATAGATGATAGATGCGTCCTAGGAGAATTAGGTAATGTCGGATGCA
>JAPMOR010063129.1:0-24941 GCA_026543865.1 Argiope aurantia | reverse complement strand
TGGCACATGCACAACTAATTGACAGACATGCATTCTTATTTTTTAGTTTACACATATAATAAAGCATAAGAATCTGCTCGCTTACAAAATCATTGCTATCGACTATGAAATGATCAGTTTCCAAAAATATTAAAATATTGCATTGTCAATAAGAAAACACATTATATAGAAATTCAAAGCTTTAATACACCATAAAGTGGGTAAGATTTCGATGTCAAAATTTCACCTTTACAAATACAGGGTGAGTACAAATGACCGACCCGATTTTAAAAAATCATATTTTCGAAACTACTGCACATATTACAATAAATGATATATGAATTTAAAGAGAAATATACCGAGTTTAATTTTCACTTACAAATGTTCGACATGTGACCCTCTAGTTACATGGCATACTTCCAATCTGCAATTTAGTTCATTCCAAACATTTTGTAATATCACTTTGTCATTGGTTCTGGATGCTGCACAAATGAGTTCTTTAAGTTTTGGAAATGTTTTTAGCATTGCTGGTACATAAACAGTGTCTTATCTCAATTATCTCTTTTTGTCTGGCCATGTCAAAGGTAACAGACAAAACAAAATGCTACAAAATGTTTGGAACGAACTGGATTACATATTGGACGTATGCTGTATAACAAGAGGGTCACACATCGAACATTTGTAACTGAAAAAAACTTGATATATTTCTCTTTAAATTTATGTATCCCTTATTGTAATATGTGCAGTAGTTTCGAAAATAGGATTTTTTAAAATCGGGTCCGTCATTTGTACTCATCCAATCCAATGCAAGTGCGGTTAAATAAAATGTATATACATATTCTGCAGAATAAAAATTCGAAAGACATCATGTATTGATTCCACCTCTTGCTTATCACAAGTGGTAAACTTGAATTCCAAAATGCTTCTGGAGTTTTGTGGTCAAACTGAAAAAAGAAATATTTATGGTAGAAATCCTTATTTTCTTGTGTTTTGAACCTTACAAAAGTTCTTGGTTTTTACCGTGTAGTGAATACTAATATAAAATGGGTAGTAAAAAAAAGGCGTGTTTGAATGATATAAAGAAAAAGCAGGAAACGAAATATTTATATCTGCAAGAGACCACTATTTCTTCTCCATATATAAATTTCTTTCTGTTTGTGGTTCTTAGACTTTAACAGTGAACTAGTAGTTTTAGAATGAATGAAAATATGGCTGGGGAAAAATAAATAGAAGAAAATAAAAGAATACAGCATAAATATCAGATACAGGTGGGTAAAATCTTTGACCAGAGTATCAGTACAGTACTGTGTTTAATTTGTTTTCTAAAACATAGTATGTAAAATTCAGTTAATATACTAAAAAGGAATACTTTAGCCTTTTATTAGAATTTATTAGAGTATTTATTCAAATTTTTTTAACATCGAAGTGAAAGTTTCTTTTTTTAAAATTTTGTAAAGATAATTATTGTGCATTTTTTGAAAAAAAAATTCAAAAATATTTTTACAAAAGGCTTCAATAAATTGTTATCCAGAAATAAGGATATCACTTGTAACAATTTATTATAATCACATTAGAAATTTTACATCTCATTATATTCAAAAAGACTTAAATTTGAATATACTGGATATACCAAAAAATCCGCACGATTCAAAACTTTTATAACAAAAAACAAAAACATTTATACATGCAAGTGCTCCATTTCTTTTTTAGTATTTGTCGTTTTATTTGAGAATTTTTTTAAAAAAACAACATTTACGTATTTTTTAGATTTTTTAATATTTATTCGTGGAAACGGTTTAACATTTGCGGTTAAAAAATGCTTTATAGCTCTAAAAATCCTGTTTTACATAATAAAAACAATCCTGTTTTAATCACAGGCGATGTTGCATTACAATTATAAGACGATTTATTAAAAATGGCGCTTCTCAAAGAGAAACTGTCACGTATCACAGGATTTATTAAAACAGAATTTGGTATTCGAAAGAAACGAAATTATGAGGCAATCATCTTGTTCAAACATATATAAATGATATTAGAAATTTATGACTGCTGGCAATGTCAAATTATGGATTTCTTTAATACATTTATTTTTTTGGGAAGTTATTTTACTCTTATTTCTAGAACCTTTGCAAACATCTACGAAATAATTGGAAATTATCATCCATTAATCTCCCCAAAACAACTGACATTAAAATTACAGATAGTACATATATTCGTCCTAAAAAATTACATCAATTTTGGACAGTCCAGTACTAATTCTAAAGAAAACTAGCAACCACTTCAAATATGTTTAAATTAAACAAAAAGAAAATTTTAAAAAAATGTACATGGGAAATGGGACTCTCTTATGCTTTTCAAGTCAGCAGTATGGAGACAGTAATTGTTTCCATTCCTAGAACTATCAACACTATAACTTTGTTTGTCTCACTCATTGAGGATCTATTATGGTGGGAAAAAGGGCATGGAACCAATGCTCACCTATTTCGTGAATGAATATATAAAATATGTTCAACCAATCTGAAGAATCAGTCGTAACCAATGGGACATAAAAGAAAATTAACACAATATAGAAGAAGAAACTGAAGAATCAATCAAATTTTGTGAAACATAAAAGTATAAAAAAATCATGTCCAGGTTCAGACCAGTTTCCCTTAATTTATGAGCATAAAATGTGGTGATATAAAGAAAAACATTTTCAGCAAACAAAATCAATGCGTTAGTTAGATTTCTGTCGCACAGATTACAAATTTTAAGTAATGTATTTTTACAATTTCAAAATAAAAAGCTATATTTTCAAAAAAAACTCCTTATTTATTTTATGCTTACCAAAATACCCTATCATTAAAATTCTCTTGAAATCTACTTAATCTGATTGCGGGTTAGAGCCAATTTAAAGAAAAATAAAACAAACATTTCTATTAGTATACACCAAACAATTGTTTTATTTAAAAAATTTTACTTCTCAATTCAGAAATTCGATATTTCTGAAAATCTCTGTTACTTATTACCAACGAAATAGATTTGAAATTTAATTAAGTTAATAATTAACTTTTAATTGCATTCTGAAAATATTAAAATAGTTCATTGTCAGTGAGGATAGAGGACATACAAATGTACAAAACTATAATTTTCTAGCACGTTACAAAAAGAGCTAAAAATCTTTGAAAATTTTCATTTCTAACAAACACGAAAAATGCAATTTATTAAAATTCTTCCAGAAGTGAGTTTTGAACAAAATATAATGAAAATTATTTTGGTTTTTTTCTTTCTCCATTTTCCTAATGAATATTGAACTATTTTAAAATGCTCACCCCTTTCACTGAATTTCTAAATTTCGGTATTATGCCTTTTTCTTATTGATGTCATGAAAAATATTTTAGGTTGAGCTATCAGCTGACCTGTCATATTTTTGACTGATAGCAGTTTGAAGTTATGATATCACAAAACATCCGTCTTTTTACTTTAAAACTGGAAGTTAATTATAGTAATTACATTAAACCAACTAACTTAATTTTATTTCGTTTGAAAAGTCTTACGTAACAAATATATAAAAAATAATTATTGTTTGAACTAACGTTATTAATATCAATATTACAAAATGTATCATTAAAATTTAGTATTAATAATTATAAATTAATTATTTTTTGAATTCATCATTTCTTTAATTCAGTCAATTTTCCTAAACTAATTTGTCAAGCAATTAATCTAAGCTTAGAAAAAAAAATCGAAATAAAACAGTTTCTGGCTAAGAAATTAATTTCAAAATACGTGTTAGAATGGAAGAACTATTTAATTCTTTTTTAAGATTTAAAAGCAAAATTTATATTAGGAAATCTAGTTTATGTCAAAGAAATGCTTCATTGGAAATTTATGTCTGAACTTTCATTGATTTGCATTTCTTTAAGACTTTAAAATTAAACTTGACGCTTTTGAAAGCCTTTTTATACAACAATGGGTTAGCGTAATTCCATGTGACATGAGGGCTTACTTGAAAAACCCAGTTAAAAGTAAAAGAAAATTTAGTAGTAAGGCAGAAAACTTAATGCTAGAAACCTATAAAGTTCATGAAGAAAACGAATCCATTAATTTGAAAAGTTCCGAGTTCAAGAAAACTTTGCTTTCAGATTAGTTTCTATTGTATTGAAATTATAGAATGTATGTTTCATATTAAAAAATACTAATAAAAATTTAATAATAATAGTTTAAAAATGCATTTTTATTTGTGTTCTAAAGAATAGGAATATTATAATTATATCTTACTCTTCACTTTTTTAATTTTTACTTTCTTGTAATGAATATCAGGGATCTTCAAATAGATTTTTTTTGTTGAATTCGCTAGTAGGTGGAACCACAAGAATAATAAAAAAGAAATACTTAATCAATTATCGTATAACTTACAGTTCTGAAAATTTTATAATAATGCGTTGTCATCGAGAAAGGAACAATATTAAAATATTCAAATTATAGGATGCCAGGAAGTGGGTGAAAAGTTGTTTACAAAATTTTCTCTATGCATACAATAAATGATGTTAAGGTAAGTAAACGTTTATAAAATGATTTCCATAGGCACATTTTTATTAATAAATTAAATTTGTTTAACGGAGAAATCAGTTTTTTCTACTTTATTTTAATCTATAGAATATTTGTATAATGTTTGGAAATTTTGTAAACAGTTTTTTTTCTCTTACCACATTGCGACAATCGTGTGGAATTTACTGTTAAATTAAATTAATCGATCAAACTCGTATTTAAATAAAAAACATTAAAATAGTATATTGCAAGGCAAAATAGAAAAGTGATTAAAATTTTTGTAAAAATTCATAACAAAAAATTTAAAAAAAATTACTTTCATTTTTATAGAAACAAAACAAATATAAATGTAAAACAAATGAAATAGTTAAATAAATATATGGAATAAATCAATTATTTATTTTTAATGAATATGATAATTAGTGATTTTATTTTACCGATTTTGAAACAAGATTTTTTAAATATCCTCCACCCCCTGGAGTCACCTAATATATGGGGATGAGAAGCTTCCAGTTCAGTGGTTAGTTCCCACTTCCCTTTTGAGCATAATAATGTTGTAAGATCGAAATATTCCCACTTGAATGACAGAACAATCTTTTAAGGAAGTGGAGACGTTTATCTCAATTGAATCACAGTTCTAGGCTTCCCATTTAAAATTTCCCAAAATCCAGTAAAATTTCCCATGATGCATTCGAGAAGAACGGTTGTCCTTCCGATTACGGAGTCGAAGAGAATCTAGTGTACATACCATCAACTTCACTTTCGATCTATTCGATCGGAAATATTTATTTTATAAATATTTCGTTTTATATTTTTGACTACGAGATCCCATACCGTGTTTCATTTATCTACATCGGTGATTTTTTGTATTATTGGGTTCATTTATAAATGTGTATACACGTTGACAAAGCGTCAATGGATTGCTATCTAGGTAGCCCAGCATGTTACACAACATTGTACAATATTGGGCGATATAACGTTATATTATTCTATACTCAACAGTATTACACAATATTACGAATATTGTTTAATATTATGTAGTATTGTAGAATATATGTGTGTTACAAGGATGTGTATGAGAAAACGTAGAACAAGTATAACATCTCATGATAAAAGCAGATGCATTATAACTTTTATTTATTTCTTTTCCTTTTAACTTGTATACGACGCACACTAAGACACATTATTATAAGAACCAAAATTCTTCGTCAGTTCTGATTTTCAAACACCGTAGGCTGAGAAAACATATATTGATTTCAGATTCTTTTTCAAAATGAAAATTGTTCAAAAGAAAATAATGATCAATGTCTACTTCTGCATATGACAATTCAAACTCATATTGAACTAAAAGGATGGAATTTATTCTAACACCAAATTGTCCTAATAAACTTTATGCAAAATCAGTCTAATGAAAATCTACTTCCCTACTTCTTTGGGTGTCGGAACCCCCAAATCTTCAAAAAAACGTGATTTGAGATTTTTGGATTTTTAAAATCTCTAGTTTTTCTTCTTTCTAAAAATATTTTACTTTAATCTCTACGATAATTAGAAGCGTGAAAAATCTAAGTTAAAGTTGAAAACGAAACAGAGCCACGCCCCTTTTAAAGAGACTAAAATGTAAACAACTTGGTTTACTTCCGCTTCACAGGTCAATGTGCGACGGGAAATGAAACATTTTCTTTGCACTATAAGGTAAGCCTTCCTTTAATTTTCTCTAGCTGATAAGAAGAGTTTCTATTTTTGAATCTGGCAGATTTAAAGCGTTGTTTATACTTGCGAAACCACGTTTTATTTTATTCTTTGTACCGTTGTGTTCTACACTACTTGTGAGTTCATAAAAGGTTGTGTATAATTTTGATTATTAATCATGCCTAGATCATCTTCAAATGTTTTTAAAAAGCTGAAGGGAGGCTTTAATAATAAAGCAAGTCAGCAAACATCTGAAGAAAGATATGTCAACAATAGAAATGTTTCAACTGAAAATGTGGTGAAAGAAAATTCTTTCAACTCTGTAAACCTTTCTAGCGATAGTGTGAATATATCGTCTAGTGAAAAGAAACTTTTGAATGAGAACATTGGTTATTCAAATAGTTTTTCTGGATATAAAAATGTTATTGTTGACATCAATATTTTAGCAGGGGTGTTTTTTGAAGCAGTGAAATGCTTGGAATGTGGAAACGCTGCCCTTCATTTAAAATTAAATGAAAATAATTGGGGAGCAGCTGTGCAGTTCCATTTAGAATGTGCACATTGTAATTATGAGTACTCATTTTTCAGTTCTAAGCAAGATGAAAGTGATTTTCCCACTTTTGAAATAAACAATAGGTTAGTGTATGCCATGAGATGCATTGGAAAAGGTGCAGAATCTGCTAGAATGTTTTGTGGTGTTATGAATTTGCCTCCACCCCCCACTAAATTTGCTAAATATAATGCTCTCTTGATGAAAGCAGCAAAAGAAGTGTGTGAAGATAACATGAAGCAAGCAGTACAGGAAGCAGTTGCAGAAAATGACGGTAATCGAGATCTCGCTGTTGCTGTTGATGGAAGTTGGCAGAAACGCGGCTTTACTTCAAGGAATGGCATTGTAACAATAACAAGTGTCGATACAGGGAAGGTACTTGACGTTGAAATTTTCTCGAAACATTGTACCTGTCCCAACAAAAAAAATCGCCTCGAAGGTTGCAAGAGAAATTTTGAGGGCTACAGTGGCAAGATGGAAGTCGACGGTGCTGTTTCCATGTTTCAACGCTCCGAATCCAAACATGATGTTCGGTATGTGAAATATTTAGGAGATGGGGACTCGAAGGCTTTCGACTCAGTTACGGGAAACAATGTGTATGGGGATGATTGCCCTATAACAAAATTAGAATGTATTGGCCATGTTCAGAAAAGAATGGGCACTCGTCTTCGACGGCTGAAAACCAAAATGAAGAGAAAAAAACTTTCAGATGGAAAACCCTTATCTGGTAAAGGCAGGTTAACAGATGCAGAAATTGACCGTCTGCAGATGTATTATGGTCAGGCTATTAGGAAAAACTGTTCAAATGTGAAAGATATGAGGCAGGCTATATGGGCAATATTTCTGCATAAGTTGTCGACAGACGAGAACCCGCAGCATGGATTTTGCCCATCTGATGCTGATACATGGTGCAAATTTAAAAAAGCAGAATTACTTGGGTTACCCTTCCATCACAAAAACAGTTTACCTGTAGCTGTTGTCGAAGCAATGAGACCCATTTTTAAGGATTTGTCTCACCCTGACTTACTTAAAAAATGTCTTCATGGAAAAACTCAAAATCCAAATGAGAGCGTGAATAATGTAATATGGTCACGCATTCCCAAGAAAACCTTTGTCCATTTAGAAGTTCTTTCTCTGGGAACATATGATGCCATATGTTCATTCAATGTTGGCAACAGCACCAAACTCCAAATTTTAAAAAAACTGAACATAGAGCCTGGTGATTATACGGTCGAGGCTATGAAACGCTTTGACGATAGGAGACTGTCCAAAGCAAAATATGCCAATTTAATGAAAACAAAAGAGGTTAGGAAAAATAAAAGACTAAAAAGAAAGAGAGAAGAGGATGATACTAATAATAATGTGGATAAAGTGGAGTATGGTGCTGGAGAATTTTAATGGGTAAGTAATTTTACATTAAAATGAATTTTTCTCAGAATGTTAGTTTTTCATGTTCGATGTACCTTTTCTCAGAAACTACTGCATATATGTATGTAATTTTTTCATGAAATATGTATTGTGTGTGCTAGTATATTTTAAATGTAGCTTTTTAAAAAAACTCAAAACTTTAATTTTTATAAATTTTTTAATGTCAAAATAAGGTAAAATTTTACTATGTCAACTTAGAAAATTTATAACTTTATAAAAAATCAAAAATTTAACAAAAGCTACATTTAAAATAATAAGAAAGGTGTACTTTACTTGTATAAAAAATTTCAAATGTGTATCTATGATAGATTTTGAAAAAAGGTACATCGAAAAAGACCAATTTAACATTATCGGTATAGGGGGTTCCGACTCCCCTTAAAGTGATTTTGTGCATTGATTTATTATGACCAATGCAGGAATGTATTAAATTTTTGATAATATCCAACATGTACCATCGCAGCGGTTTATATAATTGCTTAAGTGAACTCAAGAGTTCAAAAATGCAAAGATATGGATAAACGAAATTTTAAATGCAGTTTCGAAACCAAAGATGTAGATCTATTTTAAAATATTCCTCTAAAAATGTTAAATGAAAATGATAAAAGTTCAAACTTTTTGTTCCCATGCGTTTTGTAGAAGCACTATACTCGGTATGTGGTGTCTCAATACGAAGTATGGGATAGGAATGGTATAACCAAGCTTGGTGGACATTTCCATGAATTTAAGGGGTTAGCTTTCTACCCTCACACTTGTAATGATTGAGAGAGATAGGGATTCATATACGGAGGGGGGGGACGACAAGGCGATGCTATATCGTATATATTAGCTGTATTGTATAGGAGAAGAAGAAAACATTACTTTTGCCTGAATCATATTCACATATATATTAAGACAGGAAGCAAATTTTCCTCAATTATATTTCTCCCAAAAGTTTCAAGATTTATTAAATTTTTATGTTAGAGACCGTATTCAAATTTCAGCTGTCTAGCTCAGCCAGTTTTTGAGTTATTACGTATATGCACAGACAAACCAAGAGATGGAAAGATGTTTCAAGTCTATCCTAAATCTATCGCTTATTTATGAAGTTGTTATCCCTCCTCCCACTGCTAAATATTGAGCCTCTTCGAAAAATTTTATTTTAAGAATTCCGTATATGAGCTCTTTGTGCTTCGTTGTTTAGAGAAGAATGCATTTTGGATTAAAAGATTAAAACAGAAACTGGGTGCAGAACTACAACTGTATAAAAGAATTTTAAAAAAATTAACAAAATCACATACCAAATTTTATTTATCTATGTCGCTGTGTTTTTGAATAATCGTGTTTAAATGCATGTTAGTACACTGCCAACACTTCGAGAGATTTGAGTCAAAATTTGATAAAGTCAATCTTTTAGATGCTAAAGCTTTATACCAAATTTCATGTATCTGAGTTCTTAATTTTCATGTATTCGTAATTACATAAAATCAGACGGTCACTATCTTGACGGATTTAATTCAAAATTTGTTATAGGTTTAAGTTTTGGATGCTTAATCTGCTTACTAGATTTTACTCATCTAGCTCTTTATATTTTGAATTTTTCGTGTTCCCTTTTACTTGAACAGTCACCCCCCTCTGGGGGGCACCTCGAAAAGAGGATGAGATGCTACCCGTATGGTTGAATCTCGCTACCTGGATGCTATGGTTGAATCTCGCCACCCTGGTGGGTATATAAATAGGTGGGGGATCTACATCCTCTCATAGATGACGGAACGTTTTTCCTTCAGGAAGGGTTGTACCGTGGCCGGTGATGGCCCTTTAGGACTGAACCATAGTTACCGCCAATGTTGCTGTTGCGTCGGTCCGCTCATTCAGTTTTCTTTATCCGTGTGTCTTCGGGCATGTCGGAGAGTCAGTTATATGATTTACTTGAACAGTTAGACTGGAGCAGTCAGAAATTCATTCAGAACAAGAGTCTGAATGCTGTTTGTGAAAAATTTAATAGACATTTTTTTTTAGACAAGACCTTATACCAGATTTCATTTGTCTACCTATAAACAGTTTTGAGTTACCGTATCCACAGACCTTCAGACATAATTCGAAAAATTGGTTATTCTAACTCAGGAAGGTCGGATTCATATAGATTCGCTAAAATCTGGGGGTTTGAATTTTGTATTGATTGCTATACTTTCTCTTTGTATATTTCATATACCAGAAAGTAATCTTTTTCGTACAAGGAAATCTAATATCTAAAGATTCATCAACATCTCGAGACTGATTTTTTTTTTCGCTGAATACAATAGTTTTTCTTCAAATACTTTATATATAGGAAAGTAACAAAAAAAAAACAGATGCTTTTCATATTTAAAACCGAGACCACAAAGGGGATCTTCGTCTTTTTATATGGTCTCTTCAAAACCTTTAGGGACTTCACGACAGTAGTAGAGAAGATATAAACAGTTTTCTTGCAGAGTCAGTGAGAATTTCAAAGACTGTGCTGACTTGTTTATCGAAAATAGTTGAAGTAAAATTGTTGTAGGATCACGTTTGCCGTGGGCCAGCTGAAGAAAGATATATTGATATGCTCAAAGGGTACTTTGTTACTGTTGTTTTGTCTGAAATATCTTGACTTTAACCGTGGAGTGAATGGGAATGCGAGGAAAAAGAGGAGTAACTGAAAAAATATAAACAGGAGTTTCCAGGCGACTACAAAACTTGGTGCAGAATACAAAAACATGTGTGATAAATTCCGGTTTTTGAAGTTCTATCTTCATCTTAAGTAAATTTAAGAAGAATTTCATCATCCAAATCAATGAATGTGACTAATAATTTGATATTAAAAGGCGTAATGGTGCCTTCTAAAAGCGTATAATTATTTGTTGAAAAAGTGCACCTTTTTTGAACACTGAGTTGTTTGACTTGAATAAATATATTTATTTAATTTCAGATGAATCTTATGATACGCAAAAGAAACAATAACAAAGTTTGAACAAACAATTTATTAAATATTAAATGCGATCAAAAATATTTGGAAAGTATAATATTTGTAGGCCGGGTTTCATATCTTAACAATTGAAATTAAATCGTTATCGAATTGTGATGCATTACATCCATATTATTATTATTTCGATTTCATTAACTTTAACTGTAAATTTGTGTCATATTTTTTCTCATCATATGCTTTCATTATATTTCATAATTCGTGGATATAAACATAATAGTTCTTTAAAATACTGACTGTAAAATAAATAGATAACCAGCTGGAGTGTCGTCCCATAACTTTCTCGCATACTTTTTAATAAATGTGTTAGACCCGAGATCGCCTTGCATGGTATTGGCGTACAAAAGTTATTAAATAATAGCCTTTGGAGTGCATTTAGCAATTTTACTGAATCGATCGTGTCATCCTTGGCGAGTTATTTGGCAATTAATCCCTGGAATGCGGTTAATACAATAGTATCCGAAAATTGAATATGTGATTTTAGATGTGTTCTTCCCAATTATTTAAAACATAAATTTGGTAGAAAACTATCCTTGTAGACACAAATTTCCATACCAAATTTAATATATTTAACTCATTGCGTCTTTGAATAATAATGACGCTTACATATTTCTGAAAATACAGACCAACAGACTGTCAATCCCTTGTTAAATTTGGTTCAAAATTTGGAAAGTGACAATATTATCGATGCTAATTCCGTGTATCAAATTTTATCTAAGTAGCTTCCTTTGTTTTGTAATTATCGTGTTAAATTATATTCGAACATCTAGACAGATGAACTTCCTCTGAATGGATTTTACTCAACATTTGATAGTAATCTGCAAATTTGGTGTAAAGACTGTATACCAAATTTCATTCATCAAATCCAGAACGTTTTTTTAGTTATCTTTGTAGCAGACAGACGGACAGTTTCCAAAAATGTATTTTTTCGAACTTAGAGAGGTTTAAAATGTGGAGATTCGTGAAAGTATTGTAATAGAATTTTTAGTTTGATTATTCTACTTTCTCTATACTAAGTATACGAGCAGAAACTGTCATTTGCTCCCGATTCTCTTTCTAACGTTGATAAGAGTATGAGGGGTCATAGTAGCTGTTTCTGGGGGGATTAAATTTTTTTTAAGTCTTCGATGCTGGGAAGCATCTAGAGATAGAATAGGGAGAATGTGAAGGCCATCAAGAAATTCCATCGATATAATCTTACCATCAATAATTCACACTCATTCACACAAAGAACTTGGATTCATTTTTAATACGTTCTCAATTCATCTCAAAGTAATCTATTTACTTCATGATTATTTTCAATTATTACTTCTGGAGGGAAACGGAAGCAATGACTTTTTTTTCTTAAGTCCTTAATGCTCAAGAGAGTTTTCTGTATAACCGTTATTTTTCTATTTCCCAGATGGCACTACAACAGTTGTTCAGAAGAAATGGATATATTTCTTGTTAAATGTCAACTCATCTACATGCCGTGTCTAAATTCTCCATTTGCACTACTTTTTGAATTACTTTTCTGACGTAAACAAAGTAAGATGGAGTAATCTTAAACACTTAATAGTTATGGAAGTTTTCCATATTAATATATACTTTTCTAGTCCCAGGAGAGAGAGCATCATAGGCCAAATGAGGAATTAATCATTCCTTGAATGGCAACTGGAATGGTATTCTGAATTGATTTGTTAGTCAAAGGTTGTGAGTAATGAATTGTAGATACCCCATGTCGAAATGGAAAAAGGCATATTCATATGTAAGAGGGATTCATTTTTATTTTCTATATCTTTCGAAATTTCCTGAGTTTAATTGCTGTGTCAATTCGCAACTCTCACAAGATGGAAAATGAATAAAAAATAAGAAAAATGTTCCAAAACGATATAAAAATACAGAGTAGGCAAGTTTGTATTCATAACATTTATATTTCCTAAAATATAAATGAAATAAAATAGTTTTGGAACAACGTGACAATTGCAGTTTATTGAAATATTGAAAATCCATTTTAAGCATAATTCATTTGACATAATCTGAAAAAGTGGTATAGATTTTTCTATTTTTATCGATTAGCACATTCTACTCTTTATAAATTTTGCCAGCATAATATTTACCATGGCTCGCAAATGTAGCAAATTTGTGCAAGAATAACTGTCTTTTTTCTCAAAATAAATAATCTGGCTGTGCTTCAGTCAATTAACTGATCATTGTGATCTAAAATGAGATGACTAAATGGGTTGATAATAAGAACAAAATGAAATTAGTTATTCCACAAATGATTAAAACAACTTATAGATTTTAACTTACAATTACTTAAAAAGTGGGAAAGAACATTTTCCTTCCTCTCACAATTAGAAGATGTTTAAATTGTTCTATTGCTCTTTATCAAAAGATAAAAATAATTCCATCTTTACAGGACAAAATACTATCACATACGTTTTGCAGCAAACATGCACTTTTACATTTTCGATGCACGTTTCTTAATCTTTATATGATTTTAAAAATGTGTGCAATATCTGTAACTTTATTAAAATAAATTCGAATATGACTGTATACGTTTTTATTCTCAATAGGGGCAAATTGTTTGATCAAGAGTTATCAAATCTAGAAGAAATACAATCTTCGAAAATAAAAGGAATTAAAAACAATTTTTTTAAAAAAATATTTAAAATTGTTAAAAATTAAGCAAAATGTTGTTATTTTTTAGTTTAGTTTAGTTACATTAACGTCTCGTTTTAAAGCAAACTATTACTATTATGGAAAGAATATCAGAATTTTGAACTACGGTCAAATGATGAGGACGACACCTGAGCTGTCACCTCCCTTTCCAAATTTCAGTATCACACCAGTGGGAGGACGTTTGGACCGACGGATTTAACGTGCACCAGACCCGCTTACACGACAGTTCTGCGGTAGATTTGGACCTCGAACTTGAAACCCTCCAATACCGAAATCGAGACTTTGCCACCGCGGCCCCCTTGGTATTTTTTTATTATAAATTTTATTACTGATTCTTAAAAAGTTTTTTACAAATGCTAATATCGCAAATGTTTTTTCAGTAACACCAAATAAGCTGCTGACTAATTTTTTCTCTCTAATTTCCATACAGTCTTTATTTAAGTGGTTCTTCAAACATTTATCTTGAACATTATTAACTTTTTGAAACAGTATCACCTTGTTATGATTTTAATTATGACATATTTGGAAATTGAATAAATATATTTCAAATATTCAACATCAGAGGAGATTGAGGCATTAAAAGACAATGCTTCAATTTTAAATTTTAAAATTGTAGATATCACTTCGAAAGTCTTAGAATTCTTTATGAAAACTTGGTCTTATTGTTTAAAAATATAATTATTTGCTTGAAAACTCTTGACTTACTCATCCTTATGCACGTGATGTACGTCATTAAGTAATGAAGTGCATCATTATTTGAAATACATCTTTAATTTTCTTCTTCAGTCCTTCAAAAATTATCATCTCCAAAATGATTTTAAAAGCTTTGCAGATTCACAATAATTACAGTAACGCCTCTTTCTAAAGCAGCATTTGGGGTATTTGGAGGAGACCTCATAATTTTGAACCACGGGTAGAAGACGAGAATAACAAATGATTTGGCACTCCTTCTTTAAATTTAAAATACCACACCAGCTGCAGCATATTTAACTCAACGGGTTTAACGCGCATCAGGTCCGTTTACACGGTATTCTCTTCAATGGAATCGGAGATCGAACTTGAAACTCTTCCACCTCGAAGCAGGGGCCTTACCATCAGATCAACGCAACTCTGATACGCAGATGATCCTGCTAAGTGTACTTATAGTATCAACCCAGATGGTGAAAAAGAGGTACTGGAAACAGAATTTTGCTTTTTATGTTGTCAAAAAGGAATTTTCCCAGTAAAAGAATCGACCTGACATTTCTTTGAGATTTGTGATTTTTTCTTGATATACAAAACAATGATATATAATCATATGTGAAGCAATCAGACTAAGAAGTGTAAGAAATAATAAAAGTCAACACACTTTAGATAGAAAGTAACAGGGCTTATATATTTGAATTTAAGTGAGAAAAATAATTTTAAAGTCAATTAAAGTTAGTTTACAAATACATACAAAAGAAAAACAAATTTAAATAAACATAAAAAGAGAATAGAAATATCCTCATGAAAGAGGTATCATAAAAATACTATCTTATAAAAGTAAAAACATACTGCAGAAGAAAAGAAAAAAATATCTTTAAAAAATATATTTTGATAAATTTTGAAAATCGTGTCACAAATTGATATCGCAGTGCTTCAGCTCATCTTCATTACTTTTGAAAGAGACATTCTCCTTTTATTAGCTTCTTCTGAGTTTTTTTTGGGGGGAAGGCAAAAAAAAAGGACAGAAATAATAATAAACAACTCAAAACATTTCAAACTTTATTCCAGCAGAATTCTTTGTGAAATGTTAGATAGCCGTCAAATAATATTATCAGTTAGTGACACTAATAAATGCCACAAAAACTACATGAAATAAAATAAATCGAATGGTCCCAAGTAGTTTTATTGATTTCTAGTTATGTAGTTTTCAAATATGTAGTTTTCTGTTTCTTTTCATTAAGAAAAAAAACCGAAATATTACCAATTTTAGATTGAGCTTCAGAGTTTTATTAAACTGTATTCAAGAGAATTGAAATAAGTTTGATTATCATTTTGACTTGGTAAAAAGGAAGACTTCGATTCGGAAATTATATAGGACTAATCTCATTCTCTGGTATTTTCGAATCAGAAGAATATCTATGAACAGAATGTAATTATGAATTTTTGGAGTTTCAAAATAGAGATTTCACTAAATTAACAGTCCAATATTTGTGAACTGAAAATTTGTATTTATTAAAATTTGATCCAGATATATTCATGTTATTGATTCTAATCGTAAAAGCTAATTTCCCAATCGTTAGACAAAAATAGATAATTCCTGCCTAGAATGTGTGTTCTTAAAAATAAAAAAATTAAAAACAATCCAAATCTGTATACATTTTTCTAGTTCTATCAATTATATATATCTATACTTATAATAAAGCTCAATGTGTGTGTGTGTGTGTTGGCTCTCTACAGGCCAGACCATTCAACCTACAACTACCAAATTTGGCACGTGTATACCTTGGAGGCCGAGAATGTGCACCTGTGGTTTATTTTTCCGAATTTTTAACTAGAATTTTATTTCAAAATTAAGCGAAATTTTGACGTGTTTCTGCTATAACTTCCGAAAATATTACCGCACAAAAAAGATTTTTACATGAAGGTAAAGATCAAAAATTTATCTTTTAAATAATAATAATGTTTTAATCTTAAAATTAAATTTCTATTTTTAATGAATTTTTAAATAAATATTTTAACTAGGTTTTTCAATAATTTTTTTCGTAAAAAATAAAAATTAAAATTAAGCACGTTTCGCATTCATGGGAAAAATAAGCTTTTTTCAAAGTGTTGCCATCACATTGATTAAAGCTCCAATTAAAAATAAATTAAATCTTTTTGGAAATGAAATCTGCAAAAATATAATTTTCGGCACGTGTCTGTAGGAATTGAAACAAATAAGAAATATTTTTTCTAAAAATTAAATTGAAGAAAAATTATTTTATGATCTTTTACACTCTCTATATAGGGTGTTTATTTAGTCCCGGACCCATTTTGATGTTTAATGACTCATAAAATAATGAAGATATAAACAAACTTATGGCATTTATTGATGGAATAACTTATATATTTTCCTTTTCAGGTTTGAATATTTCTACTTTTCTGAATATCGTCTGCGCGTGTGGTTAATTTCAGATAATTTCATTTTCCAGTCTAAATATCTGTACTTTTATAAATATCGGCTGCTCATTAATTGCATTTTTCTCTCTTTTGTTTTTGGCAACTATTGAAATGTTACGTTTACTTTTGATGTGTTTGTTCTATGTAGTACTTTTGTATGTGATGTTTTATTCGAGCGGATATTAAGGAGAATGCATTACACCACAAGAGAAAGCACAGATTTTATGGTGGTCATAGAGTTAATTTCCAATCAACTAAATCACTGACTTTTAAGAGTTAATTTCCAATCACTTAAACTGACTGATTTATGAAAATTTGAATATCACTATTCAATAAAAAAAAGGATAATTTTAGATTTTCCATCGATCGCTTCAAAGAAAATACGCCAATCAGCGCGCAGGTTTCTCAAGATTAATTGGCCTAAAATTATGAAAATGTTGAGTTTTTCTAAATTTTTAACATTTAAAACTTCATAAATAAATCTTAGTTGATCGTGAAAAATAGAAACATTCATTCATTTATTTAAAATTTGGTGTGTCCAGAATATTTCTCAGAATATGATACCTTACTGCATTAAATTTAGACTTCATAATTTTTGAAATATATTTATAGGCAGGAACAAAATATTATTATTGATTTCATTTCAGTCCTTTTGAAAGCAAAACTACAAACTGAATTTTAAGCTGAATCTCAGAATGTTTTGTTGAATTATTGTTTTAGATATTACATAAATTATGAAAAATATTTTGTAGTTAACATAAGACATAAATACCGAGCGATTCTGTTTGCAATACTCATATTCAATAATAATAATAATTAATAATTAACAATGAAGATGATAAATAAAATAAAACGCTTGGTTTTATTAAAAAATATCTTAATATTAATTGCAATTTCATCATTTACATTTTAAATTAAAGTTGAAGTTTTACTGGAAATGACAACAAATTAGCAAAATATATATAGTAAATTGAACGAAACGATCTAAACAGTATAAGTTTGGTATGACTATCAAAATTTGAAGATTAAAAATGTTTTGTTTGAGAATCCTTTAAGAGACCAGTTACTTAAAATATTTAATTGAAAATTGTAGCGAGTGGTAATACTGGCGAACCGGCTGGTCGCCAAAGGCGGCTAGTATTAAATAAAAGAAAATTGGAACATTGACGTGTTACTCACTCTCTCTCTCTCTCTCACACACACACACACAATCTGAATCTTCTACGATCATAACTGAAAAAAGAAAGACTGAGTATAAAGGTTTGAATATTATTGATTTAGGCCAATTAATAACCTTCTCAAAGAAATGAAGTTATTTGATTTAATAATCCTTGAAGAAAACATTGGAAAAATCTAAGATATTGATACTTAAAACTTCATAATTCAATTAGTTTTTTTGTAATGCGAATGCAATTCATATGGATTTAAAGAAAATCCATATTTAAATCAAATATCACATTTCTTTGTTTTAATATTTTGTGATTGAAAACAATAAGTAGTAGAAAGCAGATTCATTGATATACTGGATGAAAATTTTGCCTTCAGTGGTGAAATGAAAATGGATTATGCATTTTATTTGTTAGTTTCAAATGCTGTTCTCAGAAAATTGTGAGATTTTCAATGGTTAAGTCAAGGTTACAAAATATATACGATCAGGAAACCCTCCGAATGCAAGTTGTTTAATTTGCTTCAAGTAATATATAAGAAAATAATTAGATACTCAAAATTTGTTGTTAGTAGCTCTATAAATAATTTTTTCATGTTCTTGAGAATAATTTCATGTAGATGAAGAAAAAATATAATTTGAAATCGAAAAAAAAAAAAACCTCTACCAGGAGTTATTAATGAAAATTCACTATCAATATACACTATCAACAACAAAGAATAAATAGATTTTCTTTTGGATGCAAAATGGCATGAAAGATTTAGTACTAAAATTTATAAGTGCATGTGTGAATATTATAGACTTATTTTTTTTTAATATTTCTGTTCATATTCTTTACAAATTTTAAAAAAAAATTAAGTTCTGAATAAGAAATTTTTTTTTTCGAAATTATTTTCCAAATGATTTTGAAATCAGAGGATGGGGCATGATGGTAAAATAACTGAAAATAAAATGAAAAATTATAAAATACATAAATTTTTTTTAATTATAAAACTACATTTACTAAAAGTCCTTTGAACTACTTTTAAAAGGAGAGTGCAGTATATATGCCTATTCATTAGTCAAAGAAATAATGGATAATCGAAGAAAATTAAAGAAAACTCTGGAAGTTATCTCCCCAAAATTTTTACGTACATTCTCTAATAAATGTATTTGTACATTAATAATTGAATACCATTTGCGAACAATAATTACAGAACAACCTGCAATCACGTGATTTTCAGAAATTTTTTTCGAAAATTAATCGAGGAGTGCGGCTAATACACAGGTATCAGAAAACGGAGTTGTATTTTAGACGCCTTTTTTTCCGAATGATTGAAACCAAATTTTGACACAAAATTACAACTACTATCATATCGCATAAATAATTTCATATATTTAATTCCTTATGAGCTACCGCGATAACATGCTCATAAAAGTATCGACATACATACTATCAAACCCTTAACGGTTAAAGTTCTAAATTAGATAGAAATATATATTTTAGATGTTAAATTAAAATAGTTTAGATAATTAAATTCTATTTGACGAACTCACTTCGTTCTGTAACTATCATATCAATTTACCATCTAACAGCCAGCCAGACAAAGACAGGCCTCCTTTAAATGAATTTCGTTCAAACTTTGAAAGTCTACAAAGTTTGTTTAGAGATCATATAATAAATTTCGTCTGTCTGGCTTAAAAAATTTTTGAGCAATCGTGTTCTCAGATAGAAAAATATAATTCCAAAAATATGTTTTTCGGACTCAGGGAAAAACAGAGGATTTCTAAAACATGGAATATTTATCAGAATCTCAAATTCGAGGGGGGGTTGTTTTTTTACGATTACAATGCTTTATTTTATACTTCGTGTACGAAAAAGTAGAAAGATCAATTGATGTTCTCATAGTGTGTGCAAGACGACAAAAGTCGAGTAAATTGCTAGCAAGGAAACAAAACTGCTTAATTCCTTTTATTTATACATAATTAGTAATTAATGTACCTAATGAGTGGATAGATGGAATAAAACACCATCTATTAGAAACAGAAAGACTTATATATCATCTTTGTAAAATATAAATATTTCTGTACTAAAACCAAATATTAGTTTCTTTTTTGCTATATAACAATAATTGTTCAATTATTAAAATCATATAAAACTGGTAATACATGATGTCGTGATTTTCACTCATGTATTTTGTTTCCCATTCCTTTTCTTCTAATGGTAGTATATCTTTTCATTAATAACACATATCGATGTCTATTACGAATGCGATCATATTTATTATCAATAAAAGTTTAGTATTAGATATTAATGTATTAGTTGTATTATCAATAAAATACTACTTGGGACAAACTTGACTTCTAAGAAAATTGTTTGAAAGCTGTAGAAAAAATATTGGAAACCGAATTTTTAACGCAGTGGCTTTTTAGTTATTTAATATTTACTAAAAAACTATTTTAGGATTTTAATTAAATTTTTGTTAAGTTTCATTTAAAAATCTAACATTTTTTCCTTCAATAACTGGATTTTCCTATTACACAAATTTTTTTACACCAATTCCAAGCTCAAAATTAAGTTGCGTTTTTTTTTTAAATTATCGATTTTATTTTTACTGTATTTTTTTCTTTATTTTAAAATTGAGTGCATTACTTTTATGTGCATTAATTACTTGATTCGCCCTCAGGCATGCTGCGACAATACAAAAAGTTTTTTTGCAATATGCAGAACAATTAAAAATTTTAAATTAAATATAATTAAATGATTCAAACTGTATCAGAACGCTTGATTCAGTAAAAGGAAGTTTAAAACGCATATTATATATATGTAATGTGTGTGTCTGTGTGTGTGCATTGCTGAAAATAACCCATTATAATAGACCGAATTTTCCCATGTTTCTTTCAAATGCTGAATTTTGATATTTTGCGAATACTTCTGCTGCAGTTAATATTGTATTTCATGTATTGAATGCACCGAATGTTGACTCAAAATTTGAATATTTCCTCGAATTTTTATAACATATGAAATTATTAGGTGGACAGATATTTATGAATCGATTTTTGAGAGATATGCTGATAGCATAAAATTATGCACAAAATATTTAAAATAATATACTTTTGAGAAATGTTTACTTGTGGTTCAAAAAATAAGGTTAATTCAAACATATTTCGTTTTAACCGAAATATACAGGTTCCTCTATTGGAAGCTGGAAAAACTAAATTGTTTATCAGTTTCAGATTCTTCCGGTTCCATATTTTGATTCTGAAGCTATATCATTTTTGTAAACGTTAATATTGCCCATGCTTTTGTAAATAGCGAAAAACTAAATTCAATTATATGAATTTTAGATTACTTACTCGATTAGAAGAATTAAATTTAAATGTTTCAAGTTTGAAATTTAACATAATAAACCTGAATGGAATGGCATGGATTAAGGTAAATCAACGAAACATTTCTAAGCAACACTGGGGTTATTTTATGACAGATCACATTTTTGAGCTGTGTTCAGATGAAGAAAATGTGACCCTCTTTCCAATATTTAACACCATTTTGAGCATTTGATATGGACGGATTAGATGCGCATTAGACTCGCCAACACAGCAGACCATACACAGAATCGAGTTTGAAAATCTAATCGGTGCGCAGCAAATGGGATGGAGGGGAAAATTTTCGATTTAATGGTAGAAGTAATATTATCAACATGTTTCCGATAACTAGGCATATTATATTCTAAAAAGGCTTCTGTTTTAAAATGCAAGATATTTTGGTTTTGGAATTCAGAAAGAGTGAAAAAGTTTCATACAATCCTTTTTTACTTCATTTTAAACGACTTTTGACAATTTCTGAGAATCGTCTGCTCTTGAATTATGGTCAGGCTAATTAACTTCAACCATTTGTATAATTTCGATTAAGTAAGTTCGATTTCTATGTATTTAAGAAGCAAATAATGTTAGATGGCCATTACTTGTCCATAAAATTAATATATTCTTTTGCGATTTAAATGAAGAATATCCAAGAAATATTTCTGGGAATGGTTGAAAATTATTTTACTTTTTAACAGGTTTGAGAGTTGAAGGATCACTCAGTCAACATTTTTACCCCACGTTTTACATAAAGATTTCATCATCTTGATAAATCAAGATTTTAATCTAACATTTTTTGAGTTAAGTATTCAAATGTAATCAATGATCTAAGATTTAAGAAAAGTTGCATCTCGTAAATGAAATACACAATATAAAATAAAACCTTTATTCGATACACAAATCAAAACTTTAGAGAAAATAAAAATAAATAACATTCCACATATATACAACAATTTCATATAACATAAAATTGCATTGGGTTAATATATCACAAAACATTTCACACGTTTCACAAAATGAAAATTTAATACCCATGATATAAAATGTGAATAATTAAGAAAAAAATCGACACATTTATAGGAAAGACAGTTCAGGATATATTATAGTCAAATAGTAAAAATAGAGCAAAAATGATTGAATGACGGAGCAAATAATTACAAATTCATGCATTGACAAAAATTATAATGCTATCGATTATAAAACATTTGATATATTTGACATATATCACCTAAATACGAATTTATCCGATTCCGCTTAAAGTACTGAAAGAGATCCAATTATATTATTTCAGTTTGATTCCTTTTAGAAGTACAATATACGGAAATAAAAATCATAAATTTGTTCACAAAATTTATTTAATATACTGCATTAAATTACTTTGTTTGGCTCAATTTTTATAAATATATTTTATACATAACAATACTTAAAAGTGTATAATATTTGTATATACCTTTGAATTATGTATAATTAGATATGAAAATCAGCAGTGATGAAATAATTAAAATAAATCTTTAAACAATAAAGTAATTAACAAGAATTTTAAATATATCCAACATTTTATATTCAGATCAGTTTTCCTGAAACTTATCACCAAATTAATTACTATCAGACCAATTTCAATAGTGTTTCATTTATAAACTAATTTTGAAAATATTGAAACAGTTTATTGCTATTTCCATAATGCATATTTAAAAACTGAAGCACATTACAAAATAAATGGATAATTGATTACAAAATTATCTTTATAAATATGAAACTAAACAAAACGTAAAAGTACTCAAAAGGCAAGTTTCATGTACACAAAAGAATTATCGCATCCATTTCTTTATCTTCTAAAAATTCAATTGTGAAAGCCAACGCGTAAATAAAATTCCTATTTTTTTAAACAATTTTAATTATTCCGCGACAAATGAAACACATCGATCACCATGGTGATCAGACATGGCGATCGAGTAGTATTTCTGTAGAGTTGGAAGATAGCTGAATGGTTGGCCGGCCGAACCATTAGTTACCTTCCGATCCATGTAAGATGTTTGCCAAGTCCTAGAAAGCAGAATTTTAAGGAATAAAGTTAAATTTCTAAAAAGAAATAAAAATTAGGTGGGAAATAGTGGTAGAACCCTATTTCGGGTTTAGAATCTAAAGAGTTTGAGTAAATAAATGGTATTTAATTTTAATTACAAATAGAAAATTATCTGAAATTACAAATGGATGCGACAAGAATGCTCTAAAATATTAATATGGATTTTACAAACAAGACAGAAATGCATAGATATTTGCAAAAATTAAATTTCTGAAATATCTAATTTTATATTGATCATTATAATAAAATTATTTTTCTAAACCTGTCAATATACATGAAAAGTGAAATTCAAAAAATAAAAAAACTATCAATGTACTGAAAAGCAGAATTTAATCAATTTTAATATTTGAATTTTAAAATTATAATTCATTACTATAGTTTTTCCAGTTGAGTCTAGTTTCTTAAATTCAGCACCAGACAGAGCAACCTAAACTTCACAATAAAGAAAATAACTTAGTATTGCCATCAAGAAAATTTATACAGAATTCCGTAATTTTAGCACATCAGAACGAGAAAAATACCCATTAAAATATTCCAAGATTACAAATACGAAATAAATGAAATTAAACAAATGTGCCAATAATAATTTCTAAACATTTCTAAAAATACATTCTTAGGCATACACAAAATTTTGAACATCTTGCAAGAAGATATAAAAATATAACATACACTGAAATATAATAACTATCACATATATAGAGAATTATACTAATTATGTTATTTTATATCAAAAATCTAACACTAAAAGACCAAAAGGATAAAAATTCTCATAGTCTTTCAATTTAATTTTAATTTATGAAATGTAATTATTATTGCTCAAAATTAAAAATATTTTAATCTCAAATTGAAATTAAAATCATTTAAAATTATTTCCCTATTCTTTTATAATCTTTATAACTGTTAATTCGTACAAATAATAAAAGTTAAAAAACAGACAATTTATTTTTTTAAATGCACAGAGAGTTGGTTTCTTGTAACTAGTTTAATAATTTTATTCTTGGGCTTTAATTTGGTTAAATTAAAAATTGCTCTGAATTCCGTAAACGCATGAAATTAATACATTAAAAATCAAGCTAAAACACTTAACGGAGAATATAAATTATATCAGTCTGCTGGTTGATTCAAATATTTAAAAAATCCTTATCTTATAAAATTTGAAAATAAAATACATATTTCAATGATGGTAAATTTTGTAGTTGTACCTGTAAAAGTGGATTTTATTGTTCTTTAATGTTACATTTAATTAATACAGCAAATTTGTTGTGGATATATATTGACTTATTATTTGGCAAATTCTAACAAACAATATATATTATGAACAATTTTAACAAAATACTTGAGATTTCTAGAAATTACAAGGTTACTTTATATATTCACTTTATTTCGATGAGATATTCATGCATTGTTA
>JAPMOR010063128.1:0-18451 GCA_026543865.1 Argiope aurantia | reverse complement strand
GTTGAATCATCAGAGATGTGAAAAATGGTCTCTATTTAACAGCAAAATTTTTTTTTTACTTAAATGAAAGTATGGTGGTCGTTTCACCAAGGAGAATTTCTATGGAAGGATATAATATTTTGAAGTGCACCAGCAAAGATTTCACTGGCATACATTTTAAAAAGAATTATAAAAAGTAAAATCATCTTCTGGTAGTAATGTTGTGGCAGGAGATTTTTAATTTTCGTCAAATTAATTTTTTCTTGAAATTATGTACATCGTTTCATGAATTCAGAAAAAATTTAATCTTTCTTGATTATCGAAATAAACTGCAAAAATGATGAACGGATAAACATCTGATTTGGTGCTATTGAGCTGTAGTAAGAATAATGAGGTTGGTGTAACGTGAGCATGCATGTGTTAGAAGTTTGAAATCATTTTTAAAAATCAAGAAAAGAAAATCATCAGCCCCTGTACTTAAACTGCATGTTGCAATTGCTGGATATTTGTGGACGAAGTAGTGAAAGGTAATTCAAAACTGAGATATTTGATTGTTGAGGCAGTCGAAACGATTAGCAGAAAAACCTTTTTGGAAATGTATGCTGATGGGGGAAAGTTACAAATGTTTAGAAGCTACTTGAATGGCTCGAGCCTCAATATTAATTCGGGTTAAATATAAAGGGATCCGTTGATTAGAAAGTTTCCTATCAATAAATATAAGGTGACATTTTCTACCATCTGATTGTCTGTCTTGATGACAACTGAATTAATTTCAGATGAAACTTTTATCCGGTGATGTAAGAAAGTTGCAGAAATTTGAAAATGAAAAAGAAGATTTTGTACCAAGGGATTTTGATTAGAGCACATTAGCATTCGATTGGATTGGATAAAAGTAAACATTCTAAAATATGATGAGAAAAGGAAGAATGTGGGAGAAAAAGGGCAAGAAACTGATGAAAAGTATAAAAAAAACACCAAAGCATAAGAAAAATGGGGAAACAAAAAAAATGAATAGAAACAAACGAAAAAAAGTAGTTTTTCTATGAACAAAAATATGTCTTCGAAAGAAGAAGTTTCTTTGACAAAAAATTTCTTACAATATCCCTCCCCCCCCTATATATTTTTTGTTTTTGATTTTCTTTATTCAGTGTCGATTTCATAAGGTATTTAATACCTTTCATATGTTAGACAAATATGCTGGAAATTCCATCTTTGATCATGCACCTGCCAGGATTGTAAGTTTCGCTTATTAGCAGTTGTGATGCTGGATCACGAACGCTGCTCGCTTTAGCTTGTACTCGTCTACCTTCTTTAAAGGTTAAATTATTAATGAATTTGAATCCACGGAATTGTTTCTCTTCTTTCCATTTTGGAAGTTCGGAGTCGATACTTCACGATTGCCTTCGGAATTCATGCATCTTGTAGCATTATTATTATTATAGGTGGCGGTTTAATTGTTTTCATTGCATTTCACACACATAAGAGTGAAATTTATCCGTTGTCTGGTTGGATAAAAGAAAGAAAAACCATTCTGCAATTGTTTCGGGGTTTTGATGAAGAGTTTTTTTTTTGTTGCTAGACTTTAAAAAAATTGTTTGAAACTAGGAAGTCTTGCGCTAAAAATTGTAATTAGTAAATTTTTGTGCACAATTCGCCACATTTCAATAATTTAACCATCCATTTCGTTTGTTTTCCTTCACTGTTTTTTCTAAAAAATGTGTCTGTTGGTCTGGCGAAGGAAAAGGCTGACTGAAATTGGTTGATTTCTTAATTGGCAATAAACAGGAATATCAAGGATGGCTGGTTGTAATTTTGGGTAATGATTAACAGTTTTTTCACGGCTTCATTGCATAAAACGGATGTCTTTAATATTTTTAATTTTTGATGCAATATTATTTCTGAGAATTTTTTTTAAATGGTGAGGCCAATGACTAGTTGTTCCCTGATAAAACAATATGAGAAATTTTATTCCCCAGTGATAATGGTGTTCCTATTTGGCCTAAAGGTCAATTTGAAATTTTTTTATTAAAAAATAAGTTGATGCCTGATGAATGCGCATTCGTCGTGATTTTGAAGAGAAAAAATAATAACAAACAAACAAACACACCTACAGTTTTTTTTTCATTCTTACTTGCATATCAATGGGAGCATCGTAAAAATATAGAAAACGCTTGTGTTGATTCTTAAAGTATAAATAATCTTCAAAACGGAACAAGAACTAAAAAAACTCAAAATCGGCTGCCAATACATCATTTTCTTAGGACAGAAAAAGTTTTTCAGCTCTCCATTTTTTTTGTATATCTTTAAAGTTTCTATTTTAAAACTCACAAGAATACAAATTTTACGAAACGAACCAATCTTATAATATCTTATTTGAAAAATAAGTAATTAAAAAGCTTTTATATTCATTTCCTAGTCTTGCTTTGAAATGAATTAAATTCACAAAATTAAAATTTAATATCTTGAAGAAAACGAATCAAATAAGAAAGATATAAAAAAAATGATCTGAAATGAAAAAAAAAAACTTTCTAGAAACTGAGCCTCCTTTAGTTCTTCAGAAAAGATTATTATTTAATTCTATAACATTGATGCGAAATACATTGATTGCTACTTTAATTCATATTTTAAAATAAATCAAATTATTTTTAAAAAATAGTACATGCGTGTGGGAGCTTCGAACACTGCAAAATAACACCAGATTTAGAATTGCGAAGAATCGGGAAGATAAGAGAGCATATATCTGAATTTCTTAAAATGTGGAGAAGTGGTGATAATGGAATGAAATCTGAATGTGGCTCGCCATTCACCACCGTACAACCTTTTCTCTATAAAGTACAAATCAAAACTTTTCGGACGGTCCTGCCGATGTTATTCAATGGAGTATGCAGTCCGTGAAATGGGTTAATAGAGAAAGAGTGAAATTTCAACTGTTGAGATGAGATGGCATGCCTATCAAATGCTTATTTCTTCGTAACATTCAGAGATAATTAATGGTACTAAAATGACAAATGTTTGCTTACAGCATGGGAAATATTCCTATTTCGTCTTAAAGCCGCTTTCTCTAACAGCTTTTTGCCGGTATAAAAGTTAGAAGAGGAACAGGAAAACGGAGGTTTATTTAGTATAAATTAAACAAGTTTTACATTCTTTCAATTTGTTTCAGCTGCCAAGCATGAGTGTATATGATAAAAATGCCCACCTCATGAACGGATTCTCTGATAATGTCAACCAGGAATTATTGATTAAATATAAAACAACATCCGATTTTACGGAATGAAATGGATATGTTGATAAGTAGTAACGACGACGAATAACCCAGAAGGAAATTGTAAGACTACAATATGTTACAGACATAAGAGGGCAATCAGCTCCTTCTTTCTAATGTAGGCCAAATTATGAAATAAGTGGAATTCTATCATGTTAAAATTATACCGCTGAGCTTCACATTAATTAGTTAGCTGGTGTCGAAGGGAATGAAGTTTTGATTAGGTTAACGCCAATATCGAAATTCACATGGTCGAGAATGAAAGATTAGGTGCATTTTATTCTTACGCTACCACAGTTTGTCATTAAATACCGAATATAACTTCTCATGCTATTCGACCAAGTCTCTAGAGCATTCTCGATGCAAGACCAATATTTGGATTTTGGAAGATGATTGGCAGATTGGTTTACATTCTAGTCACATTTATCAGTACTATCGGGAAAAAATCTATATATTCAACAGTTCTAAGGCTAGCCAGTGACCGAGAAAGTTCGAAGCCTTTGCTGAAGAAAATCGTAATAATTTTCCCATTTCGAAGTGGATCTGTTCAACATTATTAGCAGCAAAGACGTTCGCCTTTTCGGAAAAAAAGGTATCTTTTTATCCTATTCGTCTTCTTCCAGAACTAAGAAAAATAAAATGCCCCAGAACTAAGAAAAATAAATGCTATGAAAAATAAATGCTTGGCGCATTTAAAAGTCGAAATTTCTAAGGAAAAAAAATCCTCTATATCTACACTCATCCGAAATGGATGAAAATCAAATTATATTAACAATTCAAGGGAAAATATTCATTGCTTTAATAGACTCGGGTGATTTTTATGATCAATATCATTTAGCACAAAATTCGGCGTATCTAGATAAAGCAAGCTATGCGCGTAAATAAGTCGAACTGGCTTCTAAAAAAAGTAGATGGAATATTTTCAGAATCTTGTAGGGAGTTGAACAGCGAAGGTGAAGAAGAAATCTCATAAGTTTATAGCGTTATAATAGTACAGTCAAAATTTAATCTTAAGCTCGGACTTTTTAATAACATTACAAAATATAAGTGGGAATGGTCATACTGATTTGCTGTTGAAGACGCGATCGACAGCGGAGTATTTTTAAGAAAGCAATAACTGAAATGGCGATTACCGAATGCAGCATAAGAAGATTGACAATGCCCCATTATTTCGGAAAAGAGAAGTGCTCACTGATTCAGTATAGAACTCTTCAACGTGTTTTAATTTTTAATTAGCCTTAAAAACGATGGGGAAAAAATTAACAGGTTGTACATTTTCAAACGAATTCCCATTTCCTTCATTAGCACATGCGTCAGATAGGCTGAATATATTAGTTAGAAGAGCAGTTCTGAAGGTAAGAAGAACTCACCTTGGATGAATAAAAACTCCACAAGGTCCAAATATAAAAAAAACAGAACTGTTGATAAAGGTGCAGCTTCAGTATCCGGAAATTTTAAACCAGGATAAGCATAAAATACTTTAAGATACCGATTAAATACGAGAAACATTTTACCTATCAGTCAAATAGTGCACAGAATTAATGCAGCTGAGAGGAAGGTAATACAAGAGGAAGTTTTTGAAGGAGGTTTATTCCAGAATTTTCATGTCCGTGAGCAAATTCACGAGTGCATTTTCAGGACCTTGGTATTCATTAATTAGTCAAAATGGAAAATGTCGCATCATTGCTAAATCCATCGCCGATTTAAAGGTTTATAGAAGAAAGAAATTTATAGAATTTAAATTATATTTGATAATTTAAAAGGTGCCAATTGTTTATCATTCATAAATATTTTTTCTGACTGTTGGTAAATAGAAATGAATGAAGATGACCGAAAAATTCAGTATTTGTTATCTTTAACAGCTTAGTAAGAGTTTCAATGGATGCATTTTCATCTTGATCTCTTCAACGCCTTTTCCACTTTTTAAAGAATGAAGCATGGCTTACATCAGCAATAAAATTCCACCTGCAGACTGACTATCAGAGGATTGGAACCAATCTTTTAAATCATTTCTTTAAGCGTATTTTAGAAAAAAAACATGATTCTTTGCATGCAAAACATGATTAAAAAACATGAACACATTATTTGCACTGATTATTTGACTCAATATGCTATCACATCAGCACTTGCCAGCATCGAGGTGCTTTAGAAGGTATGAAGAAAGCAACTACAAAAATTACGTAAGTAAATAGGAGAACTAGATTTCTGCCTAAAATATTGAGCAAGACTCTTTTGTCTCTGCAATATAGATAATCTAATTTTGACATCCTATCATCGTGCAATAAATGGTTTGCCTAAAAGGTTCAATAAGACACTGGTTAAAATTCTAAGGTTGAAAAAAGAGTTTGGAACGCAATTTCCCCATTTATCCCATTTGTGTAGAATATTCAATTATAAAATAAGAAACTACGAATCCCTTCCATTATATCGCTTCCAAAACAAAAGCAACACTGTATAGAATCCCCTTTCCAAAGCAGAATGCAAAACTGATTCGGCATCCTATTTTGTTTGCAATCGCAGAGATCGGATGCCTTCGCTCCTTTGATATGCAAACGAAACAAGGAGAAATGTTGGCCAATGCCTTATGCTCCATCTTACCTTAAAAATCGTTTCAAACCGGTTTAAATGTTTTATAAAATGTTCGCTAAAGTACCATTTTGAGATCAATAAATTCACATGAAAACTGTGAGAGATAGAGTACTTGTTATAACACGTTGTCACTGATCGATGGAAAATGAAAGACATCGTTAATATAAATGACACCAATGAAACGGACTAAATAAACCAGAAAACGAGTCCAGATTGGGAAAATCGCCTGATCCCGAAATCGTTTTCCAATCAACCGAAAGCTGGTGCTTCATAGAAAGGGTTTCACATTAAAACAATCAATTGAAAGATTCTACGCCGACTTCCTTTTCTTGTATTGGAATTGATTAAATGCGCTTGAGCAAAAGTCTAATAGCTTTCCGATAAAATATTGGTATAATAAATTATCAATTTTAGAAAATTCTCGAATATGCGCACATTTTCGTTCTTTAGCTTCTTGTTAAAATCTTTTCGTTGGAACAGGAATGTGCTTATTTTTGTATTGTCTTTAATTCATTTTTTTAAAAATAAACTGATTTTTCAAAATTGATTTACATCGTACAGCATATTCAAAATAAATAATAACTGTTTCTTCGCTACACTCGCTGATCCTATTTCGTTAGTTTTTATTGAGATCTTGAGATCTCAAGAAATACAGAAAGGATCTGTGTTCACCATATTTTCCCAACAGAAACCGGTTTCGATAGATACTTGATTACTGCACAATTATGCATTCTCCTGCAAAAAAAAGCAACTATAGATTCCTTCAGTCTATATGATTGGTCTGATTTCACCAGTTATTAAATCATAAAAAAAAACTGAATATTACTCCTTATTCCATAAATGTTCTTAAGTCCATCACTAGCTTTCATTTTCGTTAGATAACTACGAAGCATTTCTTTCCTGTACATTCTCATCAGAGGTGAAACAAAACAATCCAAGAATAATGTGCTCTGCAGTCCACGCTCTTTACTAAGCTTCAATCATTGTTTCCTGTAAACTCTCGTGATATTTTCAATATATAAGAAATAGCCATTTAATCCCACCTTTATTACTGTGCTCCATTTTCGAGGGATATCTCAAAATAAAAATCTTATGAGACTCAACCTGAAAAACTATATCAATATTTTATAAGTGTTTTCATCAATTAGCGAGAAAAGATCCAAATTGTTGCGCAAGTAGAGTATAAAGCAATATTTTCTTTGGTAATAAAGTGGTTATTAAATAGCGGGGCACCTAAAGGGAATGGTTCATACATTTAAAATAATAAGAAAAATTACATTCGTAGATATGACCACTAATCCGATTTTGTAGATTTAATTCATATGAAGACACATTATTTCCTTGCATGCCATATGTAGTCACCAACACTTTAAAACACTCCGATTTGGAGAAAAATCTCACATATAATTCATTGGAATAAGGTGAAAAGAATTGACAAAGTTATCCATTTATAAAAAATATCACAAAATAAAAATTGAACCCAGCTTCAAAAGCTGAACCGAGTTTTTCGTCAATTAAAGCACACAACAACGCAATGGTGCTGCTCTATTTCTATATTGCCAGTATAATTTAAAACCATATTTTCTTTGGTTGTGGTGAGCTGTAATTCATTAAAATTCATACATGTGGCTAAATTAATATGTTCTCAATACAGTAGACGAAAAAATAATCTACGAGTGTAGCTTGTTAATATATTAAAATAATAAGAATTATTATAATTAAATTATTAGAAATGAGTTCTTCTAGCACCAGCACTCTTATAATTTTGCCAATTTTGAATTCATGTAAAATTTTATGAGTCTAGATACACCATCGATGATCATTTCCCCCGTATCACAACTCAGTTTCAAGAGAAATTTCAAAAACGCTAACCCCTATTCTCTACGGAAGTTAACTCGACAGTTTTCTATGATCCCTACTCCCATATCACTTTCTTCAGATTTCATTTTCCATGAAAACTCCTGAACTCAAGATATAACATAATCTCCAATTTTCGTATGAAATCACAAAAAAATAAACTTTGTAGAGTTTTTTTTTCTCCTATAAAAAGAGAAGAAGAAATACCTCTACAAGGTCGACCATTTTACCGAATTCGCTATTTTTATTCAAAGAAGAGCTTTTAATCCCTTTCAACATCATCAATAGTCACTTACTTCCTTCAAGCTTCCATTTATATTATTATCGTACAAATAAAAACAAATTAACAGCGTCCTATCATCATCAATTGCATCGATTCCCCGAATTCATTTCGCCATTTTGCAAGCAAACGTTCCTATTCACCATGCTCCATGCTTATTTAAAACAGCTCATTCTTTGGTTGTAATAATATGCAATGCCTCAAAGTCGGTTAATATGATTAAATACATATAATTAATATGTTGGGCAACAGCTATTAATCGCAGGCGAATTACCTCATCATTTCAAGAGGGGACGAAGTTTGAATAATCGTTGAGCTAGGGGGCTTCTTCATTATATAGAAAAGAAACTATCCAGGAAAACATACATATATAATGATACATCCAGAAGTTTAATTATCGAAACCATAGCTTTTTTTGCTAATGATTAATTCGTCTTCAGTAGGCCTTAAAGAAATTTGGGAATTAATTTATATTTTTGTTTATGCGCTTCCTTATTTAAAGGTTAAGCGCAATGTTGGGAAAATGCAGCTTTTTACATTGTTGGTTCAAAAACAATTAAAGCTTATAACTCTATCTGTATTTCTTAAAAATATAACCCTTTAGGCTATTTATGTAATAAAGGACTTTATTTTTTTACATTCTAGTAAATATAGTATAGAGAAAATATAGTAACTATCAATAAATTCGAGATGGAGATTTAAAAAAATTTTCACATTTCAGAACACCTTAAGTTCAAAAAACACATTTTTCGAAAATGTCCATTTGTCAGACTGTGACAAAGATAACTCAAAAACGCTCTCAGCGTAGACGACTGAAAATGGATACACGATCTTTGCAACAGATTTCTATCAAACTTTGAATAAGAAGAACACATTTCACAAGAAGCCCGGCTTTTCGGGTATAATTGAACACAGAAAACTAAAAATCAGAGAAATCTGAGAGAGCTAGATCATTTAAATTTGGTACATAAGCTTACTATCAATAAAGGTCACACTTGTCAAATATGGAGATGAATCCAAGAAGTGGTGGACCGTCTGTACTTTTAGAAACATGTCAACGCAATAACTCAAAAACGCAGTTTATATCAAATTTAGTGTGTAATTTTTCGAATAATTTTGGTTCAGTCAGTTAGGAAAAATTCTCGCGAAGCTGGTAGGAAACGTGAAATAGATTTTCGAATACTGTTAACCCCATGGCAGGGATTAATCGCCAAATGAATCAGAAAGGATGATAAGAGAGATCCAATAAAAATGCTAAATTCAAGCGAAAAGTTAATGTATCGTAATAATTGCACGCCAATGACATGCAAGGCTTTCTTTGGGATAACGCCTCTATAGGAGAGGACGCGAGACGGTTTCAGAAAGACGAATGCCACAGGTTTAGTGAAAAATGATGAGTTCTCTCGGCCACTCTTAGCTGATCACTTAAATTAGATTTAATATCAGAAAATATAAAGTTTCTTGTATATCAGATTTGGGAATATAATTCGAGATGTTGTTCACTCAAAATAAATAAATATACAGAATGATAACATTTGTCTAAGAAATGACCAACTTCAATGGCGAGATAGGCCAGTATCGTAAATTGAGAAGAAGTTTATATCTTGGAATGCTTTTCCATTCTCGTAACAGCGTATTTTTTTTTCTTTCCTTCAAAGCAGTTCCACCTTCTCCACAGTAAACCAATCGGATTTGGACAGTCAAAAATGTTCGTGGTTTCTAGACCAAATTGTTATAAGCTTTTAAAAATAATAAAGAAATTCATAAATATTCCATAAATCATTTTAAACATTTTTCTTATTATTATGCCTTATTTTCTTTTGTAAATTAACAAAATTTCCATTATTTCCATCTGAATTGTTTTCATTATTTTAATATCTTTAGCATTTCTCAGGAAAGAGAGAAAGTTGTGAAAATTCTAAGAAGTTTTACTCATCTTATTCTGGCATTGCGATAAAAATGCAAACCCTCTTAATCCCAAAACCGGTTCATTCTTCGAATCGGAACATTGAAACCATTCATTCATTTACAGCTCAGTATAAAAATGATGGAAATCCTTAAAATGTTCAGCTATTCTATGGACTTCAAGCTTTTCGATGTTATTTCCAAATGAAAGAGTGTCATCTAATTATATAGAAAAATACAATCTCATATTGATGAGTTAAACAAAAATGTAATATTCTGAAAATATAATTCATTCCAATTTTATTAAAAGCGATGAGTTAACTAGACTTGCGTCTTTGCAATTTTAATTTCCTTGTAAGAATAATTTCTCATGCACCACAATCGCTCTGAAAAAATTGAAGTATTTTTTTTAAAAATTCTGTAAATTTTTAAAAATATACTTTTAATAACGGAACTTGACAATTTTTACAAGAATAATCCAGAAAATAAATTCCTGTATGGGGGAAAGAGAATTTTATCTAAATCCTTGTCAATCGGAACAAATTCCGCAATCTTTCAGCAACAGACGCGCTTTATTAGGATAGGCCACTTAAATGCAGAACACGAGTCCAGGAACTGATGCCGCGGAGTCAATTCTTGGACTCATGTCATAGAAGTATGTTACGTGGGTTAGGAGCCATATCCATTCAGATCAGTTTCATCCCTAGAACAAATGCTTAATAAAGTATACTACAAATTTCAGTACAGTATACTACAGATATTTTTATTTCGTTCAGTAAAACCTTGCTTCCTGATATCTGCTAGAAATGATTGCGGAGTCTGCCATTTCTTAAATCTCCACAATGTGCCTAATGTATGCTTTGCCATCTGATGGTGGAGCGAGAAACCCACATTCAGGATAAACAACGTGCCTTCTTGATATTTTGCATGCTTATTATTAATTATTTTTCTTTTCCCCCTGCCTCTGATGTCACGGGAGCGATCAGAACCAACGCCAACTATAGATGAATCGACAGAAAAGCAATAATGAGCCATTTTCTCTTTCAAGCTGAAGAAAGCGTCTACCGTATTCTTAGAAAGAAATGTGGTTATTTATTATTAGGAGCAACTTCAAAATTACGACAGAGAGAGAAGGATTCGGGTATCGTTCACGTCATCGAGACTCTGTTCAAATCGGCAAAGATTTACCTGAAATATCCTTCATGACTCTTCAAAAAGGAACTATAATATTACTGGCAGATGGATTTTTTATTCAATTTTTTTAGTGTCATCAGAAACTTCTCAAACTTGGACATCATCATAATAAGTTCAAGGGAATTAGGAGGAAAACGAAGCACTTATCGTAAACTTTTAAGAACAATTCATGAATTAATTCTGCATCTTTTCATTCGAACTATTATTGACTATATTCAATGAGATTGGACAATCCAAGTGCATTTTTGGATAATTTGTTTTATTCTCTGTTTTAATTTTTGCAATCCGATTTGAAGAATTGTGAAATATGTCTGATGTAATTTAAAAGTTTATATCTATTCTCCAACAAAAGAAACTGGAGAAAGAAATCGTGTGGACACGTATTCTCTCGCATCCAGACACTTTTGCTTTATGAGCTGAATGCGAATGATACGTTGTCAGTAGGTGTGTGTAATGCGTGTCTTACTTTCCCTTTAAGCTGAACAATTCAACAGCCAGGAAAATTAGAATGAAATATATCCCTAATCGCTTTTTATCGGCTGTACATCCAAAGCTAAACAATACGTAACTCAGTAACCTATATTTTAAAGAGCGGTGTTTCAAAATAGCACCAGTATAATTCATATTAAAACATTTAATTATAATAAGCTTTTAAATTTTATATGGAAATAATCTTGATTTAGAAAGATTAATTCTCTTTTGAGTGGACGCATAAAAGAAAACTTTTGCACTCTATCAACTCAATAACTTATTGTTGTGGTAGAATAGATTTGAAAATAAGGCAATTTTTCAGTTGCTTCATTAACGAAATATGATATTCGGATACCGTCATTGGTTAGCTGTTTGATATTAATTTATAGATAGACAGTGAGTATTCACATTTAAAGTGATGATCGTATGTTCTAGTATAGAAATCAAATGCCTGTTCCTTGTTGAAAGGCTGTTTTTCGCATAGCATTAAAATAGGATTATAAAAATAATGTAGTATCAAAATAAACTAAGCTCATTCAAAATTAATGAAGCTTGCACCATCATCATTTGCATTCAGACGCTTTTTTTATGAGCTGCATGCGAGTGATGCATAATCGTTCCTTTTCATCTAATTAGTATCAGTGATGGTATACTTCTTCCGTATATATAGAAAGAAATATTAGCCAAATGTTATTACATTCTTTTTTCATAAATTTATCATTGGAAGTAGTAGAACAAGGCTGAGAATTTATTTAGTTCGGCAATATTTATGGATACAAAGCATCACTTGTTTTTCTCACCTGCTTGATTATAATATTACTTCCGATTCGCTGTCACTCTCATCTTCCTCTTGCCCCCAGATAATCAGTCGAGCATTGGCTTTCTGTAAATTTAACCAATTGCTCAGGGTCTATTAATAGTTACTTCTATAATCTCCCTCACTTTCCATAAAGGCAGAAACAAGCATAATAATAAGTTAAAATGAAACCGCAGCAAAGATGACGTGCGTAATTCATAGTGATATTTGCAAAAGCAAATAAAAATGGTTAAAAAGTGTATACAAAATTTTCGAATTTAAAAGTCAGCTGTTAAACGACCACCAATCAAAGGTTCAATCCCTTTACATTCGTGAAGGCCTTTAACTGGCCCTTGCGTCGCTGCAGTTATTATTTTTTCGAAAGTAATTTTCGCATTCTCAGAGGGCAAATTTGTTACAACAAGCAATAGGAGACCTCAATACTTATTAATGATAGTTTATTCGCTTTTCTTATGCTGCAAGTAAATGATCGGCGCCGTCATAGAACCACCTCTCGTTGATCCGGTCATGTTTCTTTCACCTCAGCTGAATTTCGACCACACTGTATATTTTTCCATTTCGTTATCCTCGATCAAACTATTATATAGCAAGCACCCTTTAAATGAGGTTCTAGTGCGATGTTTCGGAAAAGTAAGAATGAAGTCGCCAATTGCCCTCCATTTATTTAAAATCCTTTTCCGTCATGTGACCAGGGTTCGAAAGTGAGAGATTTGTCATGGAATAGCTATGTTTAGTCCTCCTGTTGTATCGATAATTTAAAATCTCTTTCAATGCTTTCTTAGATTCTCCTTAATATCCGATGTCGGAGCATGATATGCATTCTTATTCTTAATTTCATGTTTGGTCTTAAAACACTTTTTGTAGTACTACACCAAGTAAAGGGATTTCCATGCATCTCACTTTTTCCAAGGTAATTTTATATCGTATTTTTTTAACTTAAAATGGTTGCGGGAAGTATTGAGAACCGTAAGAATCTTGATGATAGTAAATGGTCCAAGACTCAAGTAAGTTGCGCATGTTACTCAAAGCTGCATTATCATATATAGAAAAATTGTAATGTGGTTTGTTCAGATATTTCTAAAATTGCGCTAGGATGACGCAACGGAGATGTGTACCGTAGTTTTGTCAGTAAGCGAAAGATGGTGTAAATTGTTCTCTGTAGGTTAGAAGTTTTATTCCTTGAAGCCTCGCATCTCTATGTTTGCATAGGCATGTCTCCAGTCGGGTATTTTTAATATTGATATCAGTCGTGTTTTTAATTGTCGTGTGAAGTGAAGTCTCTACGTTGTTCTTGAGTATCGTTACGATTCGATTGTTATTCATTTAAGCAGTCGACTTTCGAAAACAATTTCTACATTTTTCAATTTTTGAGAATATGGACCGCGACAATCATTTTCCTCGCAATGGTTAAGATATACGAGTTATTTCCATTTGTATGCGGAATTTCTTTACAACAGATGTAGACAGAGAGATAATCAAATTAATTCCCTTACGACATACCCTGTATCATGAATATTTTTCAAAACGCCTGTAAGGAGATATGACATTTTGAAAAACGATACTGATCCTCCCTTCAGTATCTGAATTCGTACTATTAACGACATGCATTTTACTCTAAAATATTTTTCTTCATTAATTCCCGCAATTGGAAGTTTTAAACTTCTGTTTTGTACGGTTGATAGAAGAGTCGCTTTGGAGCTTGATTAGTCTTTCTGATAAATCGGGGTTTCAATGATCAATAAAAAATTCCAAACGACAGTTTATCACTAAAAGCTTGTGCTATAAATATTTTCCTCTCTAGTTGCTGGTGTTTTAAGATGGGCATTCAAAAAAAACGAGCATTAATTTCTAGATTCGATATTAAAATTTCCTATGGAGCTAGTGCCTTTTAATACGAATTAATTGAGTCACTTTTATTCAGTACGGATCGAGGTGAAATAATTTTAATAGCTTTGGAAGTACCAAAACAATCCTCAACTTATCGGTATTTTCTCGCGCCGTTTCTCATTCAGCTGAAATATGTACAGATAAGATAATTCACACTGTTCAATGTATGCGTGATTTAATGAACAAACTAGCCCACTAGCTCTAGTGATTTGCTACCACAGAGGCATTTTGCTTAATTATTTAAGATCACTCTTTATAAATATATCTTATTTGGTTTTCAGAAATTGGGAAACCGATATCAACTATAACTTTAATTGAAAACGCTTTTTAGATATCGGATTTTCTTACCATTAACTTGTAGAGGATCAAAACTGTCGATAAATTAAACTTTTAATACAATCTATGAGTCATAGAAAAATATGGAAATATGAAGATGGCTTGAGATTTTTTTTTCGCTTGCCATCCATCAGAATTAAGAACTTTTCTCTTGTGACACAAACATTAGGGGGGGGGGGGAGGAGATGCCTCGGCACTACATGTACAAAATAATACTAGTTTATTTTACTAATTCTGAAGGAAATGACTGTGCTCTATTATTTACACTCCGACGTTATTAAACTATCATTTTAACCTTCACAATCATTTTTATTCGGGGACTGGAAAAATTCTGACAAGAAACGGTTAATGGCAGCATAAAAAGAAACATTAATGGCAGCTTTAAATTAACTAAACTAAAGAGTATTTTTCTCTTTCTTGGGATAATTCTGCTACAAATATTATCTAATGTAACAAATTTACACTTTAAATGATGATGGTAAAGCAATTTGGAATATAAAATTCTAATTTTTTTCATTCCGACTCTACGTAAATTTTCAGCAAAGTTGCAAAGATTTCACCGTTTTATAAAAGAACATCAAAAATTTTATTGTCCTCTGGAAGATTACGAACTCAGATGTTCGCAGTTTCTTTCCATTGATAAAAATATACCCTATCGCACGTTTATAAAAAAGCAGTTTCGGACATACGGAACAATTTGGTTTTACATCGCCATTCATAATTTCGGGAAATAATTTGTTTAAAATGGTTGAAATGACATCTTTCCGATAAGGCGTACGTGCCACAATTTTACTAGAGGAACCAAGACATACTTTTCGATAGATAACTAATGTATAGAATAGTCGCAGCCAGTTAACTCGATACGTTGGGCAACCAACTCTTCAAATTTCAAATATTGTCTAGAAATTAAGTTTTCAGAGGCAACCTGCCTTAAAACAAATCATTCTGATCTATCATGTTCTTGATTTCTTACACTGCAATCTACACTTTTCAATGGTAATTGTTTTTAAATGCCGAGGATCATTCAATGGCTTGTTGACTTACCTATTGAATGGTTCAATTTACTTACTGAAGGGAAAGTAAACGACTTTCCCTAAAGATAAGAATTATATAATTCCGAATTTCAAACATGATAGATAATCACTAAGGCATCCGTGTCTATGTTTGACAAAATTTAGAACCGGTGAAACTAATAGAAATCAGACATAGTGTAACATTTCAGAAAACAACGAATAAGAAAACCGTTGTCATCATAATTCTCTTACTTGCATCACACCCGTTAGAAATTCTTCTCCGAGCTGGGGAGGGGGGGCCTTTTCTTTCCCTTCACTGTCTATCCGAGTCTATTGCAAATATACGAAGTACTTTATCACGATTATTGTATCACCAACAACATATTCTTTATAATCAGTTAAAAAAATTTAAAATTATGGATTCTACTTATTTATTTTAGATAAAAAAAAAGTCTTTTCACGATAATAATTTTCTGCTTCTAATAAATTATTATTAGTGACAAGAGAAGAACACGTGTGAATATCGCGCGAAAAGAATTTCAGTGGAAACAGCATTTCAGCAAGATAACCGGACAGAATAAAGTGTTTCATTTAAGCGGACATACAAAAGTTAGAAAAATATGAACCTTTGTAAAGAAATACATTGAAAGAATAATATCAGTGTATAAAAGTACATATTCATGAGATTCTCTTTTCATATCCCTATTTCGTACTTGGACAGAAATCCTATTTCTAAAGATTACTTTTAAACTGAATATTCAATATTACTATCAGTAATTTTGCCTCACTCCAAGACAACATTCCCTTTCAGAAGTACAAACGCCTCTTACTTCGTTACGTATTTCTAAATTATATAGCATAGTTGAGAATTTAACTATAATATACAGAATTATTAATTTTGACACATATGAAATGATACTTATTACTTGAAAGTTGCAGTTTAAAGCTAACTTGAAACCATCATTTTGCGTTATTGGAGATATAAAACAGATCCTTAAAGTTGCTAGTTTAAACGAATTACTGAGATTTTTCTTAAACATAAATCCCAAAATCGATCTTGCATAACATGTAGTAACTTAAGGTAACTCTTATTAAGTTATTTGTTTCTTTCTAAGAGTAGAAATTTTGGTTCGAATCTCAAATCGAAAAAGGTCGAAACAATTACGCGACAATAGAAAAATTACCTTAGGAATTCTTAATCCAAATTACATGTCAATCTAAGTAAAGACACTCATGTATGTCAGATATATAAAACCAGACATTAAATAAGGATGCACAATCAAGCAATAGGATTAAAAATGTCCCTAAAATTATATTTTACGATAAAAACCCTGCAGCAATCCCAGTTACAGAATAGGTTCCATGAGAGACCATGCGGAAGAATTTCAAGATTTTTAAAATGCTTGGAACATAAGAATCTGCTTCATTAAAAATATATTGAAGTTATGAATCCGAATTTGAAGAAATAATTTTTCAAGATTTTTGAAACTTCATATATTTGCATCCTTTTGCCTTAATGAACCTATCCAACTTTAATTTCTCTACGTGATTAATAATTCACAGCATTATTTGTCATTTCCTCCATAACTAATGTTGAAGTTAAAGAAATTCGCCATTCAGGTAGAGAAATTTTTACTTTGGCCAAATGTGTGAATATCAATAATTTGAAATGCCTTTTCGTGAGGGGAAAAAGCACATTTGTGCTGTGAGGAGAGTTTGATTTTGAGGTTCACTTTCGTGATGCATAAAATCTCTTTCATACCTGTTACATTTCAAAACAAGATAAGGCTTTTAAAAAGAAAATGCTCGAATTCTAAATTACACTAACTTTGTTTCCAAAATTATGCATCATTCAAGTAAAAATAATCTGAAAATACATATGTGCATTACGATACAAAACACCATTACATTTACATTAATTAAATTCAAAAATATTTAAGATCCAGTCATGAAGATTGTGGAGACTAAAATATGCGTGTCAAGATTGGAGCTAAAGAATGACGGACCCGTCATCACGATTCCCGAGGAAAATACCGAATACATTACTGTGTTCAATTTTCTTAATCATTTCTTTCTCAAAATGATTTTATTTATCAATATGCTCTAGTACAAATGCGACTTTGCGTTCAGAAAGTGCTATGTACCCACACTATAATAAAAGGTATTATCTGAAGTCCGTTAGTTTTAAGATAATTCGATGCAGCACGCTATTTTTGTAGATGAAGCAAAAATTTTCATTTGAAAGATTCAACTTTCCTGATCAACCACACTTTTGGCTCTCTTCAAAACAATTTCCGCATTCATTATTTGTTCTCAGCGATTGTCTAGTTTCTTCTTATACATGTGAAATAACGGATTTTAAAGATTATTTTATATTATATTAATTAAGCTGGAAATCATACTTTTAACTGAAAATGAAGAACTTTAAATCCAAGTTTTTTACCCGTCAGTTTAGATTGAAGCGATTTCCCAATTTGCGACAACCGAGGATTATCTGAAAATTATTAAAATATTTTATTTTTGGATGGTAATCAATTCATTTTAAGTTTATCATAGAGGATGAGTTCGATCTTTTCCTTTCAAGTTCACAGATTCCTGACAGTCTTAAGTGAAACAACATGGAAACCACTTTTCGATTGGTACCGATTTAAAGTATTGATAAGCGAAAGTTATATCTACCGGTGAAGAAACATCTTGTATATGTGAGTGCCGTTCCTTCCTCTAATAACCCAGAATTCGACAAATAGGGTAAACATTTTTGAAAATCAAATGGTTTATAAGGGATTACGGCATTTAAAAATATAGAAACATTCTTTAAATCAAAACATTACCTAAAATCAGATACAATAAATACCCTT